>JAFLJL010002815.1:2500-29828 GCA_018398815.1 Conus ventricosus
ATTTGGAAACCCTGTTCAGCGTTTTATTTTTTTCGTCTGTTTTTTGAGAAACAGTTTGGATGGGAGTAGCTTTCGGGCCAGGGTCTATGGAGGAATTCAGTTTTTTTTGTGGACGTAATTATGCCGCCCCAACATTTTGAGGCAAAAATTTTTTATTTAAATTATGTGTGCATTGAAAAAAAATTTTTAAGCACATTACTGTTGCCCGTACCCGCTTTTTTTTGAGATAAGGAAAAAGGTTGTTTTGGGGATACCTTTTTACGTTATTTGGGATGGGGATTGCCATTAAAATTTTCTTTATGTATCTTTAAACCCCAAAAAACACGATGTTTCTACCTGCTCGTTTTAGAAGTGCCATTCAACTGAATTTTTGGAAAAGAGGAGTAAAACGGGGTTTTTTTTTGGGGGTACCCTATATATAGTTTTGGGTTTTTTGGCGGGTGTAGGCCCATTGAGTTTGAATGACCCCAGTTTTAAAACGTTTTTTTAGACTTTCCTGGAGAGAAGTTTCTATTGTCTGTAGTCATACCTTTAAATTTTGGAAAGCGACAAAGTCACCCAGCAAAAAAATCGTCGTGCCTTTTTTCATCGGGATAGGGGGGGGGACAATGGAAAATATTGATGAAGATCCCGAAAAAGTAGGGGGGGGCCTAGTACAGAGCTGGGGGAAACCCCTTGTCTGACAAAGTCTAAAATTTTGGAGGTTTTCCATTAAGCCCCAACTTACTGAGCCCTTTATCGTTCAAGTATGATTGGAATAATGAGATTGTGGGGGTTGGTTCAAGTAAAACAGATAGTTTTTTTTGAAGAAGGGAAATGATCCAAAGATAAACGCCTTTTTGAAGTAAGAAAGAAAACCCCCGGGTCATTTGTGTTTGGGGTTCTTTTTTGAAACCCATGATTTAAACCCCATTCGTGTAATTTGCTGGGTGGAGGAATGTTTTAGTTGGGGGAATTTCCCGTTGGAGGGGGGTGTGAAATAGTCTGTTTTTTCCATGAATAAAAAAACGTTTTGTGTGTAGTGTCTTTCAAGGGGTTTGGACAAATTTTTAAGTAAGGATTTAGGTTAAAATTATTTGGACCCGGGGACAAATCTTTTGTTTTTGGGGAAGGGGGGGAACTTTGGCGTTTTTAAAACCCCTGGGGAAAAAAAACCCATTTTTTCAATGGATAGATTTATATGTTGAAAAAAGGACTCAAAAATGAAAGGTAGAGCGATTTTGAGAAGAATGTGGGTATGTTTTTCAGGCCCCAGGGAAATTTTTTAATTCTTTAATTGCACTTGGGCTTTACCTATTTTCATGTACGCAAGAAGGGGAATTTTAATTAATTTTCCCGGGATCCAATTTTTTGGGTTTGCAAAATGAAATTGGGGGAATTGGGGGCATGTATATTCATTTGGTGCTCTTTTAGGCGGGGAAGTTTGAGAAAGGGGTATCTGATAATGACAAAAAGTGGGTTTTAAAATTTTGGCCCGGGGGTTTTTTTGTTGGTGCTTGAAGTTGTGAATTTGTACGCTTTGTTGCGTAAAAATAGTGTTTTTTCCCCTCCCCCTTGGGGGTTTTGGTTTTTTGACCCTTTTATCATTTGACTGAAGTAGTCTCTTTTGGCTTTTTAATTTTTTAAAAACAAAGTTTTTTGTGCCTTTTTTATTCTTTCAAAATTTGCTCCCTTGAGTTGGGTCACTTTTAAGTACCATTTTTGAAAGGCAATTGAATTTAAACCCCGGGTTTTTCTTCTGGGGGATGGTAACTCTTTTTTGATGAAACGGCGCGTGTTTTTTATGAGGTTTGAGGAATTTTTTGGTCCAGAAGGAGGTGCATCATCGCCGTCTAAATTTAATTTTAAAGTTAAGTGAAATGGGGGAAATGTTTTTGTCATAGAGTATGTGTTCATTAAATTTTTTAAAAGAGCGGTTTTGGATGGTGTGTGATTTTTGGGTGGTGGTTTTGGGGTTTTAAAAGGAAACCACGTGAGAAGACGGGCAGGATCACAAATTACCAAAAATTTTACCACTAAAACATCTAGTATTGCGGTTTTGTTTTTAAGTGTATACTTATCTAAAGTGTCCAGTTGTTTTTTGTTATTTTTTGGGTTTTTGGGTACTAACTGATGGGGGTCCCTGAAGGGGTTTGTGTATTTGCCCAAAGTTTGGTTGTTTTTTTAAAAATTATCAATATTAAAGTCCTAACAGTAGTATATTTGAATTTTTTGGTGCCCGTTTCCAAATCTTTCTTTTGTAAAAATTTTTTGGTCATACCTTTTTATGGGGGAAGATGGGTGTTATATAAAATGCCCGTTTTATTAATGGGGGGTAAATTTGGTGTTTTTTATTTCTTCCAGATTAAAATTCAAACAGTATTTTTTTTAAAGATCATTCTGCGTCGGGTAATGTTGGAAAATTGTTTGATGAATTTTTACGGCAAGGCCGTTTTGTTGGGGTTTATCACGTGCGTGTTCTATGTTGTATTCAGGAATGTAATAAGGTTTCTGTTATGCGAGAGTCTAACCCTTTTTTCACTTTTGCCAAATACTTGTACTGGGGTGGGGGTGAATGTTTTAAGGTGATGAGGGTTTCATGGGGCCTTTTTTAAATAATTGATAGGGCATTGAGATGTCCAACTTGAGTCCGGGACAGTGGGATTAGGGAAGGCATGGGGTAGTAAAGGGAAACAGGGCACAAATCGACGAGGAAGACCTTTTTTCAAAAAAAGACACAGATAATTATAGGTTTTAAAAAAAACAACCCAAAACAACAAAAAACCCAATACAGGTGAGAAAAGTAAGTTTTTGGAAACGCACAAATGACAAGCGGGCCCCAAAAAATTTAACGGTTAACATTATGCCCCAAAAAACAGGATGTAACTTTTGAAAATTCAATTAGTCAGTAAAACAAAAAAACAAACCCAAAAAAAACAAAGGTTTTAAGCACAATGTCGAACAAATAGAAAGAAAAAAAACAAAGTATCAGGCTTAAAGCAATGAATGACGATAACAAACACCCACCAAAAAAAAAAAAAAAGAGAGAGAGAGAGAGAGGGGAGAGAGAGGGGAAGAGAGGGGGAGAGAGGGGAAGGGGGTGGGGAGGGGGGGAAGGGAAAAGGGGGAGAAAGGGGAAGAGAGGAGAGAGGGAAAAGGGGGGAAAAGAGGGAGAGAGGGGGAGAGGGAGAGAGGGAGAGAGTGGGGGAGCGAGAAAAAGGGAGGAGAGAGGAATTGGGCCCCAAAATCAAAGCTAAGAATGATTTCCTTTTACCGGGGCCCCCCAAAAAGTTTCCGAAGAGGCTTCGCGAAAAAGCAGGGAAGGGGCCTGGGGTTTGGCCCCGGGTTAAGGGAAAACCGGGCCCCGGGAGCAGTCGTGACACCAAAAGGGTTTTACGCGCTCTGAAGGTGTTTTATGGGGCCCCCGTCTCCGGGTCCCTTCCCCCCCCCTCAATGCAAAATGGGACCCAGTGCTGACAGAAAAAAAGCAGGGGTTTTGGCGGGTGGGCTTTAACACTTTAAAACCCGGTTCTAAACCCCCTGCCTCAATTTAACCCACGAAGCCATTGCATGGGCCCACTCAAGTGGAGATCAGGCAAAACCTTGAAAACCCCCCAGAAGAAAAAGGGGAAAGGCAATCAAACCCAACCCTTTTTTGTGGGAAAGGCCCGGGGTCTGATGCAAACCTGCCCAAATTTATAAAATCAGGAGGCCCAGCCTTGACACAGAAGCTGACACAGCTTTTCCAGTCCATCTGGAATGAAGGGAGGGTCCCACAACAGTTGAAAGATGCCAACATTCTACAAGAGAAAAGGCAACCGCCAGTCCTGCGACAATCACCGAGGCATCTCTTTCTTGTCCGTAGCTGGGAAGATCTTGGCTCGTGTCCTGCTCAACCGCCTTGAGCAAGGTCTCCTCCCAGAAAGCCAGTGTGGCTTTCGTGCAGAAAGTGGAACTGCAGACATGATATTTGCTGCGCGACAGCTCCAGGAAAAATGCCAAGACCAGTAGAACGATCTGTTTGTGACCTTTGTCGATCTGACCAAGGCCTTTGATACGGTCAGCAGAGATGGCTTGTGGAAGATCATGGAAAATTTGGCTGTCCCTGCAGGTTCATTACGATCGTCCAACAGTTCCACGACGGCATGATGGTGAAAGTACTGGATGATGGAGACGAGTCAGACGCCTTTCCAGTGACCAACGGCGTAAAGCAAGGCTGCGTTCTTGCCCCTACACTCTTCAGCATGGTCTTCTCCGCCATGCTGACTGATGCCTTCCGTGACTGCCAGGGTGGTATACACGTCAGATACAGAACTGACGGTGGGCTGTTCAACCTCAGATGACTGCACGCTTTTACAAAGGTGAAAGAGACAGTCATCAGGGACTTCTTGTTTGCTGATGACTGCGCCCTCAATGCCAGCACATAGCAGATGATGCAGCACGAAATGGACTGCCTCTCACGAGCCTGTGACAACTTCGGTCTCACCATCAGCACCAAAAAGACTGAAGTGATGTATCAGCCTGCGCCAGGTAAACCCTACCAGGAACCACACATCACAGTAAAGGGGCAGAACTTGCAGGCAGTTGACAACTTCATCTATCTGGGCAGCACACTCTCAAGAGCTGTGAACATTGACGCAGAGGTCAGGAACAGGATTGTCAAAGCCAGCTGTGTGTTCGGGAGACTCCGTGAAAATGTCTGGGAGCGGAGAGGACAAAGCCTTACCACCAAGCTGAGGGTCTACCATGCAGTGGTATTAACCACTCTCCTCTATGCCACTGAGACCTGGACTGTCTACAGCAGACACGCCAAACAGTTTGACCATTTTCACCTCAGCTGTCTCCACAGACTCCTACACATCAGGTGGCAGGACAAAGTCCCAGACACCGAGGTCTTGGAAAGGGCCAGCATCCCCAGCATCTACACGCTCCTTCAGAAATCCCGAGCCAGATGGGCTAGCCACATCGTCAGAATGCCAGATAGTCGACTGCCAAAACAACTGCTGTATGGTGAACTGTGTCAGGGCAAGCGCAAAGTTGGGGGGCAGAAGAAACGTTTCAAGGACTGCCTGAAAGTGTCCCTCATAGGCCTTAACATCAACCTCAACACCTGGGAGTCGCTTGCCCTGGACCGCCCAGCCTGGCGAAACAGCATCATAAAGGGTGCATGTACATCAGAGAAGAGACACACAGCAGAAGCTGAGAGAAAGCGCGCTGCGCGCAAGATCAGAGCTACCTCCACCTCCACTGTAGCGTCAACCCACATGTGTCCCACATGTGGGCGTTCCTTCCGGGCCCAGATCGGCCTCACCAGCCACCTGCGGACCCACACTCACCGATCGTTCATCCGAGATCGAAGTCATGGTAATCTTCGAAATCGAAGGACGAACAACAACAGGTTGGCATATGAATGTCTGTGAACGAAGCTTGTATTACTAGTGTAATTGTTTAGTTAAAGGTGACCCATATCGAGTCCACAGTGTACTGGTAATTTGTTTTGTAATCTTCACTGTATATCATATAATCATGCTTCTTATTTTCAAAGCTGCAACCATCTTTTCCACAACCTATTACATATTAAAAATCTATGTGTTTTTAATTTATAATCAGAGTATAACCCTTTAAGTCTTCACTTTTTCTTTTATAACCCTTTAAGCCTTCACTTTTTCTTTTATGTAAAAAGGGGAGATGCAGATATGTGTTTCTCACTCGACTCGTAGCTAGTAGCAGATGACAGATTACTCAAGATATGGGTACTTGCATGGTTTTGTATTCTACAACAAGCATATGTAAAAGTTGAGCAGTTTGGAAGATGCGTAAAAATATTCTGCAACAAGCATGCATAAAAGTTGAGCAGTTTGGAAGATGCCACTTGTTTCAGAAATTGTACCCCGTGTTTCGTGGCTAGAATAAATGTTACAAGAAAACTACAAACATAGTGTTGATTGTGTACGTTAGTGCAACAGTACCTGCTACAAAACATGACAAGAATGTCTGACAGGCCCTGTGACCACTGCCTTCACCCTCTATCCCAGAACAGACCCCGTGTGGTGGCTGGGTCGGCTGGTCAAAAACAACATAAACCCAAACTCACTCCTCCATCTCCCTCTTCATTTTTACTCCATTAACCCATGAATTAGGTGAGACCACAGGAAACAACAATGAAAGTGAAAGGCAGAGGAAGGCAAAGAGACTGAAAAATCCCGAGACAGAAAGAAAGCACACAATTCTCAACACTGTGCTTGCAAGTATTTTTATTGCAAGGCCAACAGGGGAACAAACAATCTGTCATGCACAGAGATTAACTAGAAGAACAGTATAAAAGTTAAAATTCATTGACATTGACAAAAGTCCATTCATAATGCGTAGCTGAGGCACTTACCATCAATAACCATGGAATGCCAACATCAGTTCAATGAAGAATACACAGTGACAATAATCTGCTCAAATAGAATACCCCGGATCTTTATAAATAAATGTTTGTAAGACTGAACAATTGTGCACACACATGCATAGGAAATACTTTTTCAGTAATTCTGAAAAGTAACGACATTGAAAATATGAACGTTGAGTAAAAAAGAAGGCATAGAATACCTGGGCTTTTTTTTGCATTCTGGAAACATGTAGCTTCCCTCAAAAAAAAAAAAAAAAAGCATATGAAGAAATACTTCTACATAACCGAGGAGTGAGTATTGTACCAGTGTCTAAGGAACAATGATAAAGGTAACAATAACAGTTATCTTCCAGAGTGAGATCTACAATTGTCCATTCACAGGAAATGTCAAATTTAGCATCTGGAAGCATCAAACCCAAAACTATTCAGGTACAGAAAGAGTCACACCTGGATTTGTCCGATGTCAGGAAGTATCTTCAAAATGATCCCTATCAGGACAAGTGAAACCACATTTTGTTAAGCATGCAAAGTGTCAAACCTAAAATTGGTCAGTACCAGGAAGTGCCAAACCTAGACTTGTTCACTTTTGGAAAATTTAATGTCAAACCTGAAATTGTTCACTATCAGAAAAAGTCAAATGTTGAATTGTTCATTATCAGGAAGAGTGACACTTGGAATTGTTCATTACCATGAAACATGACACCAGGAATTATTCAGTATCAGGAAGCATGACACCTGGAATTGGTCAATAAATGGAAGCGTATAATGAAGCGTGATAACTGGAATTGTTCACTACCAGGAAGTGTGACACCTGGAACTGTTACCTACCTGGCAGCATGAGACCTGCAACTGCTCACTACCAGGACGTGAGAGACCCGGAATGGTTCACTGCCATGAGGTGCGGCAGGTGGAATGGTTCACTGCCATGAGGTGCGGCAGGTGGAATGGTTCACTGCCATGAGGTGCGACAGGTGGAATGGTTCACTGCCATGAGGTGCGACAGGTGGAATGGTTCACTGCCATGAGGTGCGACAGGTGGAATGGTTCACTGCCATGAGGTGCGGCAGGTGGAATGGTTCACTGCCATGAGGTGCGGCAGGTGGAATGGTTCACTGCCATGAGGTGCGGCAGGTGGAATGGTTCACTGCCATGAGGTGCGGCAGGTGGAATGGTTCACTGCCATGAGGTGCGGCAACTGAATTGTTCACTACCACAGTATCAAGAAGTGAGAGACCTGGAAAGGTTCACCACCATGAAGCAACACCCGGAATGGTTTACTGCCATGAGGTGCGACAGCTGGAATTGTTCACTTCCATAGGACCAAGAAGTGAGAGACCTGGAATTGTTCACTTCCATAGGACCAAGAAGTGAGAGACCTGGAATTGTTCACTTCCATAGGACCAAGAAGCGCGAGACCTGGAACAGTTCACTATAAAAAATGCAACACCCAGAACTGTTCATGATCAGAAAGTGCAAAGCTTAAAATCATTCACTGTCTGCAAGCGTGACACCGGGAATTGTTCACAATCAAGAAATGTGACGCCTAAAACGCTTCATTTTTGGCGAGTGTAACACCTGGAATTATTTCATCTCAGGAAGCATGTCTCCTGGAACTGTTCACACTTAGGAACCTTACTTGGAATGACTCAGTACTATGAAGTGTAACACCTGATACTGTTGTTACAGAAAGTGTGACACCTGGAATGTTCACTACCAGGAAGGAAAACACCTGGAATAGTTCACTGCCAGACAGCATGACATCGGAGATGCTCACAATCAGGCATAGTGACATGTGGAATGAATCATCACCAAGAAGCCGACACCTGGAACTGTTCATCATCAGGAAGCCGACACCTGGAACTGTTCATCATCAGGAAGCCGACACCTGGAACTGTTCATCACAAGGAAGCTGACACCTGAAATTGTTCACTTCTAGCAAGTCGATACCTGGAATTATACACTACCAGGAAGTGCAACACCTGAAGTTGTTCACTTCTAGCAAGTCGATACCTGGAATTATACACTACCAGGAAGTGCAACACCTGAAATTGTTCACTTCTAGCAAGTCGATACCTGGAATTATACACTACCAGGAAGTGCAACACCTGAAATTGTTCACTTCTAGCAAGTCGATACCTGGAATTATACACTACCAGGAAGTGCAACACCTGAAATTGTTCACTTATAGCAAGTTAATACCTGGAATTATTCACTACCAGGAAGTGCAACACTTGAAATCCTAAACTCTTAAGACCCTGACACCTGAAATTATACACAATCCAGAAGGGTAACACCTGTAATTGTTCACGTTGAGGAAGAGTGGCACCTGGAACTGTTCACTGACAAGAAGCCTGACACTGAGAATGGTCGACTCTCAGGAAGTGTAACACTGGGAATTGCGACACCTGGAATGGTTCACTGATAGGAAATGTGACACTGGGAATTGTGACACCTGGAATTGTTCACTGATAGGAAATGTGACACTGGGAATTGTGACACCTGGAATTGTTCACTGATAGGAAATGTGACACTGGGAATTGTGACACCTGGAATTGTTCACTGATAGGAAATGTGACACTGGGAATTGTTCACCGATAGGAAATGTGACACTGGGAATTGTGACACCTGGAGTTGTTCACCAACAGGAAGCGTGACACTGGAAATTGTGACACCTGGAATGGTTAACTGACAGGAAGCGTGACACCTGGAGCAGTTCATGACAGGAGGCGTGGCACCTCGCATTGTTCACTACTAGAAAGCACGACACCTGGAATTGTGACACCTTCAATGGTTCACTATCAGGAAGCATAATACCTGGTATTGTTCACAACCAGAAATTGTTACACCCTGTATTGTGCAGTATCAGGGAGTGCAACACCTGGAATTGTTCACTACCAGGAAGTGAGACGGATACAATTGGTCAGGAGCAGAAAGCACACCTGGAACTGTTCACCAGGAAATATGACACACCTGGTATTATTCGGTATTGGTGTCAAAACTGGAATTGTTCTCTACAAGAAGTCTTACACTTGCCATTGTTCACTGCCACTAAGCATTGCACATGGCATTGTTCATAACTGTTAGTGTTATATACCAGGAAGCATTGCATCTGGCATTGTTCACTGCCAGGAACTGTTACACCTGGAATTGTTGGCTAGCAGGAAACATGACACCCGGAATAGTTCTTTCTAAAGAAACATGGCACCTGGAACAGTTCACTATTAAGTTGTGTTACATGATGAATTATTTATGATCAAAAACCATTGCATTTGGAATAATTCACTCTCAGGAAGCATGGTACCTGAACTGTTCACAATCAGGAACTTTAACAACTGGAATTGTTCACAATCAGGAACTGAAACTGTCAATGGTAAGGAAGCGTTACACCTGGATTTGTTCAAGATCAGGAATCTTTATAACCGAAATTGTTCAAGATTAGGAAGTATGACACCTGAAATTGTTCATTATCAGGAAATGTGCGATTTAAGTGGGCCATCCACATTTCTTGGAAGGGAGAGCTGGTCATTTTCCCGATTCTATCGCTTTACAGATCTGGAGTTTTATTTGTGAATTTTCTTGAACATTTGTACAAAGGGAAAAAAGCTGGATTCAGAGGAATGTGCAGTGATATAAAGCCAAAGGAAAACTGTCAGAAAACAGATCTGCAAACTAATATATACGTTATGCAAACAGAGCTCCAGGTTGATGATACAAGCAACATCAGAGAAGCACAGCAATCAGTGTGCAAGATGCTCATTTCAAAATCAGTGGGATCCATAGAATCTTTCCATCACCTTGAACGTATCTACAGTTTGATGATTGCGTTAATGCTAATAAAAGGTGAATTTTTCTTATTCGAAAGACAGGCTTAAAGTCAGATCTAAATGTACTTATGACTGCTTGTGTAACGATCATTGTTATTATCTTTCAAACTGCACATTGTGGTGATGACTGTTACAATATCCCACCACCTGCCCGACCCCCCAGTTAAAGCAGGATGGGGAGGGAGGCTGGTCTGCAATCATAAATATGTTAACTACAATATTTCTTGTCACTGCATGTGGGCTTTTTATGGCAATTGTGTTGGCTGCTTTGGGGAGTGAGTAGTGGGAGGGTATGGAAAGATACGGATTACTTGTGAGAAGTCTGGGGGAGGAGGGAACAGGGAAGAATGGAGGGAGGGAGGGAATTTGTAGTGGGAAGAAAGGGAGTGCAATTGGAAGAGGGATTTGTGAGGGAGTGGTTGGGGCCTAGTAGTGGGAAGACAAGGGGAGGAAGGGGAATAGTAAGAAGACAGGGTGAGGACGTGAAAAAAAAAACTGGGGCAGGGAGTGGGGCGGGGGGGTAGTGGGAAGACAGGTGGAGGAGGTAAAATGATGGAGAAGCGGGTAGTGGAAGACCAGGGGAGGAGATAGAATGACGGGGGAGGGGAGTAGTGGGAAGACAGAGGGTGGAAGTAGTAACACAACGGGGAGGGAGAGGGGAGTGGGAAGGCAGGGGGAGGTGGTGGAACAATGGGGGAGGGGGATAGTGGGAAGGCAAGGGGATGGAGGTAAAACAACGGGGGATGGGGGGGGGGGGGGTGAGTCTGATGACAGAGGGTGGAAGTAAATGATGTGGGCAGCAGTAGGAAGACTGGAGGAGGTGGAAAGGTGGGGGGATAGTAGAGAAAGACAGGGGGGAAGTGGTGGAAGGGGAGGGAGGAGACGTAGTAGTGGGAAGGCATGGGGAGGAGGTGGAACAGTGTGGATATGGTAGAGGAGAGAAGGAGAAGTGAAGGGGGGGGGGGGGGGGGTGGTAGTGGAAAGACATGGGAGAAGTGGAAAGATGGGAAGATAGTGTTGGGAAGACATGGGGAGGAGGTGGAAAGATGGGAGAGAGACATGGGAAGACATGGGGAGGAGGTGGAAAGATGGGAGAGAGACATGGGAAGACATGGGGAGGGAGTAGAAAGATGGGAGAAAGAAGTAGGAAGACATGGGGAGGAGGTGGAAAGATGGGAGAAAGAAGTAGGAAGACATGGGGAGGAGGTGGAAAGATGGGAGAGAGAAGTAGGAAGACATGGGGAGGGAGGTGGAAAGATGGGAGAAAGAAGTAGGAAGACATGGGGAGGAGGTGGAAAGATGGGAGAGAGAAGTGGGAAGACATGGGGAGGAGGTGGAAAGATGGGAGAGAGAAGTGGGAAGACATGGGGAGGAGGTGGAAAGATGAGAGGGGAGAGAGAAGTAGGAAGACATGGGGAGGAGGTGGAAAGATGGGAGAGAGAAGTAGGAAGACATGGGGAGGAGGTGGAAAGATGGGGGAGAGAAGTAGGAAGACATGGGGAGGGAGGTGGAAAGATGGGAGAGAGAAGTAGCAAGACAGGAGGAGCACATAGAAAAGTGGGCGGGATTGTAGTGGGAAGATGAGGGAAGTTGGAAAGGGAGTGGAGGTGGTGGTGTGAAGACATGAGGTAGTGGAAAGAGGGATATTCTTGGTAAGAAGACAGGGTGAAGAGATGGCAAGAGGTAGAGGGTGGTAGTGGGGACACAGGGAGAAGTGGAACAGGTGTATGTGGGGGAAGGGGAGAGCAGTGGAAAGACAGGGACAGGAGATGGAAAAGTGGGGAGTAGTAGAAGGCAAGAGGAGGTGGAAAGAGGAAGGACTATAGTGAAAAGACATAAGGAGGAGGTGTAAAGGTGGGGGGTGGAGGGCTAATAGTGGAAGGGTAGGTGGAGGAGGTGGAGGAGTTGTAGTGGTGACTAGGGAAAAGGTTTGGGCAGACATGCTCAAGAATACAGTAAATTGCACACACATGTTGTGGCCAGTATGTTGAAGACAAGCCACTTGTAAATTGCACATACGTGTAGTGGCTGGTAAGTTGAAGACAAGCCAGCTACCTGACATGACAGATCCCCTACGTACACATACATGTAGTGGCTGGTAAGTTGAAGACAAGCCAGCTACCTGACACCACAGATCACCTACGTACACTGATGATCCATTTTTCACAGCTTATCGCAACAGTCATACCTCTCTTAGAGAGGTCACAACAAATGGGGGTCATTACCCTATGACCTCTTGAGTCATGACTACTCTCCCCTCAAAGAGATCACAACAGTCATACCTCCCTCCCCCATGGTCATAATAATCATATCCCCCCTCCCCCTGTCTCCCCACTATCCTCCCCTCACAGAAGTCAAAACAGTCACTTCCCCTCTGACCCTCCACAAACACACAGAGGTACCAACAGTCATACCCCTCTTTAACAGAGGTCACAACACAATCATACCCCTCTTTAACAGAGGTCACAACACAATCATACCCCTCTTTAACAGAGGGCACAACACAATCATAACCCTCTTTAACAGAGGGCACAACACAATCATACCCCTCTTTAACAGAGGTACCAATAATCATACCCCTCTTTAACAGAGGTCACAACACAATCATACCCCTCTTTAACAGAGGTCACAACACAATCATACCCCTCTTTAACAGAGGGCACAACACACTCATACCCCTCTTTAACAGAGGACACAACAGTCATACTAAAAGGCCGGGGCTCCAGGGGGCCGCTTCAGGCGCCCAGTGGGGTGCAGGGGCAACACCCTGCTGGGGGGTCTGGGGCGTTGCCCCCCAGACACTGAAGAAAATTTGTCTTGCCAAGACACTTTTCTGGCCTCTTCTTGAAAAATAATTAACTTCTATACAAAAAGACTCCAAATATGACAAAATATGACTTATGGCTTAAATATCAAACTGAAAATGTTATGCCAAGTACTTAGAATACATCTTAATTCAGTAAACCATCAAAACAACGTAGGATGCAATGTTTAAATATTCCTCACCGTGATGTAAATGGATGATTGTCAGTGACAGCAGTGGGGTCAGCTTTTCAATGACTAAAGTGGGGCGATTCTTGGAAACAGAAATCAGTGGGATCAGTTGTTGTTTTTGTACTCCCAGTTCTTAAAGAACAGGGAGTACTTTAGAATGGGAACGAAGAAATGCTGTCTGTGTGTCTATCTGTCTGTGTGTGTGTGTGTGTGTGTGTGTGTGTGTGTGTCCATGGTCAAAATGTGTTCCACTCGCTCCACACAAAACTACTGTGTCGATCTTTCAGAAAATTTGTAGGTATGTTCATTATGGATCAAGGATGATGCCCAACGTTTTAGTTTACCGTTACAGCCGTTACTAATGGCTGTAACGGCCTGTAACGCTTTTTCTTCTTTATGGAATATCTCAGAAAGTACTTGGCCGATCTTTCTGAAAATTTGTAGGTATGTTCATTATGGGTCACAAATAATGCCCAATGTTTTAGTTTACCGTTATAGCCGTTACTAACGGCTGTAACAGCCTGTAACGGTTTTTCTTCTTTACGGAATATCTCAGAAAGTACTTGGCCGACCTTTACGAAAATTAGCAGGTATGTTCATTATGGGTCACGGATGATGCCTGATATTTTAGTTTGCCCCGTTATAGCCGTTACTAACGGTTGTAATGGCCTGTAACGGTTTTCCTTCTTTATGGAATATCTCAGAAAGTACTTGGCCAATTTATAAGCAGTTTGGATGATCTTGTGACAAATCGGATCCTCTGTCCATATGTAAGTGATGTGATGTTGAAAATGGATTAAACAACCGTTAGAAACCGTTATTTCTTATATATAGGTGGATTTTAATGAAATTTGGTATACAGAAAGGTTATCACACACAAATGGCACTTCTATATAGTGTTCCAAAATTTGACCGTTAAAAACCGTTATTCTTGATATACTGTCCAATTTGGATGAAATTTGATATGTACACAGGCTTTAGCCCAGTGAGGACTAAAATACCGGTTTCAAAAGTGCATATCAGTTATATAACCATTAAACCGTTATTTTGCCGTTATTTTTTTATATATTGGTGGGTTTTAATGAAATTTTGTATATAGAAAGGTCATCGCATACAAATGGCACTTCCATGCAGTGTTTCAAAATCTGACTGTTAAAAACCGTTATTCTTGACATATTGTCCGATTTGGATGAAATTTGGTATGTACACAAGCTTTAGCCCAGTGAGGACTAAAATACCAGTTTCAAAAGTGTACATCGGTTAAATAACCGTTAAAACTGTTATTTTGCCTTTATTTCTTATCTCATAAAGCACTTGGCCGATTTATAAGCGGTTTGGAAAACTGGGAGTACTTTTATATGCTTCGCATCTTGTTTAAACCTACATTGGGGCGAGTCTTGGAAACAGAAGTCAGTGACTGCAGCAAGGTCAGTCTTTAAAATGAAAGTCAGTGCTAGCAGAGGGGCAAGCCTTCAAAACTAAAAGCTGCAGTGGGTTAAGTCCTGAAAATGGAAATCAATAACAGCAGAGAGACAAGTCTTGTAAATGAAAATCAACGGATTATATCCGATTGTCTGTTCCTTAGTTTTATGACTTCTTTGCAAAGAAGCTTCTTATGTCTGTGGGAGTGGCTTTCCGTTTCATTGGCTGACTCTGTTCTGGGAGATGCCGGAGCCATTACTGGAGCAGCAGCAGGAAGAGTTGATGTATGATTCAGCGCATTCAATCTCTCCACATGTTTCGTCTCCTAGGAATGCACTTCAATCGACTTCTTTTCCATTTGACTTGTATACAAACTTCTGACTGCACAGTATACACCAAGCAGCGCCCACTTCATTTGTTTTTTGCAGCCATTTTCAGAATGGACAATTCAATTCGTCCATCTCATCCATCCATTCATTTCTCCACTTGTTTTTCTTCAGGTCATTGTTGATCTTCCGAGCCTCTGCTTCATCATTAATCAGCTCCATTTTTGACAAATATAAAGCAGGACGATTTGGTCTTCACGCATTGAAAGCAAGATGGCGAATTTCAAATATGAGTGGTGCGAAAACCTGAATCGGAACACACAGCATGCACACACACACACACGCACAAAAGGAAATATTTGCTATACGGAATTCCGTATCAATAGGGGAAGGTCTCCTACCCCTGGCAGTCACAACAGTCCTACCCCCTTTACAGAGGTCACAACAGCCATACCCCCTGACCCACTAACAAGGGTCACAACAGTCATACCCCTTGATCCACTCACAAGGGTCACAACAGTCATACCCTCTGACCCACTAACAAGGGTCACAACAGTCATACCCCCTGACCCACTCACAAGGGTCACAACAGCCATACCCCTGACCCACTAACAAGGGTCACAACAGTCATACCCCCTGACCCACTCACAGGGGTCACAACAGTCATACCCCCTGACCCACTCACAGGGGTCACAACAGTCATACCCCCTGACCCACTCACAGGGGTCACAACAGTCATACCCCTGACCCACTCACAGGGGTCACAACAGTCATACCCCCTGACCCACTCACAGGGGTCAAAACAGTCATACCCCCTGACCCACTCACAGGGGTCACAACAGTCATACCCCCTGACCCACTCACAGGGGTCACAACAGTCATACCCCCTGACCCACTCACAGGGGTCACAACAGTCATACCCCTGACCCACTCACAGGGGTCACAACAGTCATACCCCTGACCCACTCACAGGGGTCACAACAGTCATACCCCTGACCCACTCACAGGGGTCACAACAGTCATACCCCCTGACCCACTCACAGGGGTCACAACAGTCATACCCCCTGACCCACTCACAGGGGTCACAAGTCATACCCCTGACCCACTCTCAGGGGTCACAACAGTCATACCCGCTGACCCACTCACAGGGGTCACAACAGTCATACCCCCTGACCCACTCACAGGGGTCACAACAGTCATACCCCTGACCCACTCACAGGGGTCACAACAGTCAATCCTCCTTTACTCTCCACACAGGTCATAACAGTCATAGCCCCTGACTCCCAGAGGTTGCAACAGCCAACCCTCTCCTTACCCCTAAAGGCCATAACAGTCAGAATACTGTGACCTCCTCACACAGGTCATAACAGTCATAGCCCCTGACTCCCAGAGGTTGCAACAGCCAACCCTCTCCTTACCCCTAAAGGCCATAACAGTCAGAGTACTCTGACCTCCCCACACAGGTCATAACAGTTACAGCTCTCCCCTTGCCCCCCCTAACATCATGTGCCTCCAAACAACACCAAAACCTTTCTTAGTCAGACAGACTTTGACTGAGCTAGGATGAACCTGAATCAGCATTTCACAATAAATGACATCAACAACCTGAACCAACCTTCACAATAAATGACATCAACAACCTGAACCAACCTTCACAATGAATGACATCAACAATCTGAACCAACCTTCACAATAAATGACATCAACAACCTGAACCAACCTTCACAATGAATGACAACAATCTGAACCAACCTTCACAATGAATGACATCAACAACCTGAACCAACCTTCACAATAAATGACAACAACCTGAACCAACCTTCACAATGAATGACATCAACAATCTGAACCAACCTTCACAATAAATGACATCAACAACCTGAACCAACCTTCACAATAAATGACAACAACCTGAACCAACCTGTCACAATAAATGACAACCCGAACCAATCTTTCACAATAAATGACAACAACCTGGAATAATGCGGTCTGACCAGCAGATCGAAAGGTTCCCAAAGAGACAGCCCATGTCCCTGTCAGGTCCACAGTGGCAGAGGCAGCTCATGCATTGCTGTGAACACTGGAAACAGCAATGCTGAAGGCGGACGGCACTATAAGCACGTCATGAAGGGAAAGGCATATGATGTCATGTCATGAAGGGAAAGGCATATGATGTCATTTCATGAAGGGAAAGGCATATGATGTCATTTCATGAAGGGAAAGGCACATGATGTCCTCGATCATTTTCCTTATCACATCTCAGCAGATAAAACAACAGATACATCAATAAACATGAAACATGTACAAATGATACCAATCACCACCTACACCATTAATGCTATTAATGTCCTTCTTGACCCCCTTCCCATCTTCCATCGCCAATCCTATTCTGCCTCCCCAACTACCATCACCCGGCACCACCACCCTGCACCCGTCCCCCCTTCCATTCCACTGAAACTGACAAGCTAAAAAAGTTGTTCATGTTGACAACAGCACAATCCACATGAAGTGTGGATGGATGATCACTCTGTTGGGGAACAACAGCTGTTGTTGTACTCTGACCAGATGGAATGTCACAGTGTTCTATTCAGTTCACATCACAACTTGGACTTCTCTGTATTCCTCAACACACCACCACTTGGACTTCTCTGTATTCCTCAACACACCACCACTTGGACTTCACTGCCTTCCTTAACACTACCATGTCTCAGCACTCTGACCTCACTGTCTTCCTTAACACTACCATGTCTCAGCACTCTGACCTCACTGTCTTCCTTAACACTACCATGTCTCAGCACTCTGACCTCACTGCCTTCCTTAACACTACCATGTCTCAGCACTCTGACCTCACTGTCTTCCTTAACACTACCATGTCTCAGCACTCTGACCTCACTGCCTTCCTTAACACTACCATGTCCCAGCACTCTGACCTCACTGCCTTCCTTAACACTACCATGTCTCAGCACTTGGACTTCACTGCCTTCCTTAACACTACCATGTCTCAGCACTTGGACTTCACTGCCTTCCTTAACACTACCATGTCTCAGCACTTGGACTTCACTGTCTTCCTTAACATTACCATGTCTCGGCACTCTGACCTCACTGCCTTCCTAAACACTACCAAGTCTCAGCACTTGGACTTCACTGCCTTCCTTAACACTACCATGTCCCAGCACTCTGACCTCACTGTCTTCCTTAACACTACCATGCCCAGCACTTGGACTTCACTGCCTTCCTTAACACTACCATGTCCCAGCACTCTGACCTCACTGTCTTCCTTAACACTACCATGTTTCAGCACTCTGACCTCACTGCCTTCCTTAACACTACCATGTCCCAGCACTCTGACCTCACTGCCTTCCTTAACACTACCATGTCCCAGCACTCTGACCTCACTGCCTTCCTTAACACTACCATGTCTCAGCACTCTGACCTCACTGCCTTCCTTAACACTACCATGTCTCAGCACTCTGACCTCACTGTCTTCCTTAACACTACCATGTCTCAGCACTCTGACCTCACTTCCTTCCTTAACACTACCATGTCCCAGCACTTGGACTTCACTGCCTTCCTTAACACTACCATGTCCCAGCACTCTAACCTCACTGCCTTCCTTAACACTACCATGTCCCAGCACTCTGACCTCACTGCCTTCCTTAACACTACCATGTCTCAGCACTCTGACCTCACTGTCTTCCTTAACACTACCATGTCTCAGCACTCTGACCTCACTGCCTTCCTTAACACTACCATGTCCCAGCACTTGGACTTCACTGCCTTCCTTAACACTACCATGTCCCAGCACTCTGACCTCACTGCCTTCCTTAACACTACCATGTCTCAGCACTCTGACCTCACTGCCTTCCTTAACACTACCATGTCCCAGCACTTGGACTTCACTGCCTTCCTTAACACTACCATGTCCCAGCACAACAACGACCCAAAAAGGTGGGGAAGAGAGGAGGTTAGGAAAGACGAAAGCAGGGGTGGAGCAGGATGGTGGGTATAAAAACACCACCACCTGAATATCTTGACTGGCGTTTTAGAGAATAGCACTTGACAAATTAGCTTACAAAAATGTCTGTCAAGATACTGCAGCTAGCTCTGTCTTTCATGTCTTGTTATCAACTTCTAGAAAAACATAAATTTTCTTTTTTTTTTAAATAGATAAATAAAAGATGAAACACACACACACATAAAACCCCACCACAACACAACCAACACCACCCCACCACAAATGCCATTAAAACCTGGGCACTGACTATGTTTTCATCTTGAATTTCACAGGTGAAAACCAAACAGTAGACTGTCTTTCATCATTCATATGATCATTTTCAGTTACTGTAGTCCATGCAATATTCATACCCATTGTTTTCCCCCATAGAATATTGTCAATTCACCCAACTTTTCAAAATTCTCAGAAGCACTTGCTGAACATCACATGACAATGGCAAGTTTTCTTGATATCCCCAAAATAAACAGGGAGAGAGCAATGCTGACCGGACAACGGGCCTCCTGGCTGAACACTGCCTTCACCTTTGGGGTACACATTTCAGCTCAGGTGAACATCATCTGCATTAACTGCAGGTGGGACTTCCCTCCAGGCTGACAGGGACAGACATCACTAACGACACCACCTTAAGACTGGTGTCAACGAGCAGTGTCACGTTGGCCAACTGAAGCTAGGCCCTCCCACATGTTGAGAGTGGGGAGCTTGAATTGTCACCATGACCTAGGAAAACAGTCTGCCATAGTGAAGTCACTTGGATACAGTCACGGTCTTCATGACTTAGGTAAACAGTCTGCCATAGTGAAGTCACTTGGATACAGTCACGGTCTTCATGACCTAGGTAAACAGTCTGCCATAGTGAAGTCACTTGGATACAGTCACGGTCTTCATGACTTAGGTAAACAGTCTGCCATAGTGAAGTCACTTGGATACAGTCACGGTCTTCATGACTTAGGTAAACAGTCTGTCATAGTGAAGTCACTTGGATACAGTCACGGTCTTCATGACTTAGGTAAACAGTCTGCCATAGTGAAGTCACTTGGATACAGTCACGGTCTTCATGACCTAGGTAAACAGTCTGCCATAGTGAAGTCACTTGGATACAGTCATGGTCTTCATGACCTAGGTAAACAGTCTGCCATAGTGAAGTCACTTGGATACAGTCACGGTCTTCATGACCAAGGTAAACAGTCTGCCATAGTGAAGTCACTTGGATACAGTCACGGTCTTCATGACCAAGGTAAACAGTCTGCCATAGTGAAGTCACATGGATACAGTCACGGTCTTCATGACCAAGGTAAACAGTCTGCCATAGTGAAGTCACTTGGATACAGTCACGGTCTTCATGACCAAGGTAAACAGTCTGCCATAGTGAAGTCACATGGATACAGTCACGGTCTTCATGACCAAGGTAAACAGTCTGCCATAGTGAAGTCACTTGGATACAGTCACGGTCTTCATGACCAAGGTAAACAGTCTGCCATAGTGAAGTCACTTGGATACAGTCACGGTCTTCATGACCAAGGTAAACAGTCTGCAATAGTGAAGTCACATGGATACAGTCACGGTCTTCATGACCTAGGTAAACAGTCTGCCATACTGAAGTCACTTGGATACAGTCACTGAGTCAGTGAAACAACCCTTGTGGCCTCAGCCGTGCAGGAGCTGAGGACAAATGTTTCTTCCTGGGCACTCTTTTGTTTTAACTCGGTCATGATCAGACTGGACAACAGCACTCAAGGTAAAAACCAGGGGAAAGAGCCAGTGTTAATGTCCGACGACCACAGGATCACTCTGGCTTCCTCTGACAACAAACTGACGCTATGAACTCCACATTCAGGTGCAAGAACCTGAAAATCGTATCTTTCATTGGATCTTCTTTATCAGGCAAACATTCCAGCTCAGCCTTTCCCATGTGAATCTGTCATCATTTCACACAACATCTTATTGTTTCTTGTTTGTCTCACATTACAATTTTTCATCATTTCATAAAACACTTTCTTGAGCATATCTTATTCATCATACATTTGATTACAATCTTACATCACTTGATAGGAAGTTTGCACTGTGAACATCTCATTCATCATGTTACAATTTTGCATCAGTTTACACAGTGGTGCTCAACAAAACTACACAACAGGTTGGCTTTAAACAAAACATCAGCTATAACTAAGTTGTCTTACTATTCTCTGTCAAAGACAAAAAATAAGGAGTTAGGTGATAAAACAAATGAAGATATGATAACAGTGCAAATCAAGTCATTCTCATCCGATAAGTAACATTTGTGGTTCATATGCACAAGTACAAAACAATGCATGTATCATCTTCTATTTACTGTCCTTCCAAGCCCAACTATGGAGCCCCCAATCAGGTCATGTACACCAGCATCATATCATGAAACAAAAGACAGAAATACATATCTATACCTAATGTGCTTGTATAGCAGTAACTGTCTTTGACATGCCAGAAAGATTCAAAACCTTCACATCAGTAGTCAGTTCCCATGAAATACATATCTATACCTAATGTGCTTGTATAGCAGTAACTGTCTTTGACATGCCAGAAAGATTCAAAACCTTCACATCAGTAGTCAGTTCCCATGAAATACATATCTATACCTAATGTGCTTGTATAGCAGTAACTGTCTTTGACATGCCAGAAAGATTCAAAACCTTCACATCAGTAGTCAGTTCCCATGAAATACATATCTATACCTAATGTGCTTGTATAGCAGTAACTGTCTTTGACATGCCAGAAAGATTCAAAACCTTCACATCAGTAGTCAGTTCCCATGAAATACATATCTATACCTAATGTGCTTGTATAGCAGTAACTGTCTTTGACATGCCAGAAAGATTCAAAACCTTCACATCAGTAGTCAGTTCCCATGGACCGGCAACACAACTCAGTTAAAGCCAGCCAAAGCTGAACTGTTTCTACAATATCATTACTGGAACTAAATCAACCAAAGCTGGACTGTTTCTGCAATATGATTACTGGAACTAAATCAACCAAAGCTGGACTGTTTCTGCAATATGATTACTGGAACTAAATCAACCAAAGCTGAACTGTTTGTACAATATCATTACTGGAACTAAATCAACCAAAGCTGGACTGTTTCTGCAATATGATTACTGGAACTAAATCAACCAAAGCTGGACTGTTTCTGCAATATCATTACTGGAACTAAATCAACCAAAGCTGAACTGTTTCTACAATATCATTACTGGAACTAAATCAACCAAAGCTGAACTGTTTCTACAATATCATTACTGGAACTAAATCAACCAAAGCTGAACTGTTTCTACAATATCATTACTGGAACTAAATCAACCAAAGCTGAACTGTTTCTACAATATCATTACTGGAACTAAATCAACCAAAGCTGGACTGTTTCTACAATATCATTACTGGAACTAAATCAACCAAAGCTGGACTGTTTCTACAATATCATTACTGGAACTAAATCAACCAAAGCTGAACTGTTTCTGCAATATCATTACTGGAACTAAATCAACCAAAGCTGAACTGTTTCTACAATATCATTACTGGAACTAAATCAACCAAAGCTGGACTGTTTCTACAATATCATTACTGGAACTAAATCAACCAAAGCTGAACTGTTTCTACAATATCATTACTGGAACTAAATCAACCAAAGCTGGACTGTTTCTACAATATCATTACTGGAACTAAATCAACCAAAGCTGAAATGTTTCTACAATATCATTACTGGAACTAAATCAACCAAAGCTGGACTGTTTGTACAATATCATTACTGGAACTAAATCAACCAAAGCTGAACTGTTTCTACAATATCATTACTGGAACTAAATCAACCAAAGCTGGACTGTTTCTGCAATATCATTACTGGAACTAAATCAACCAAAGCTGAACTGTTTCTACAATATCATTACTGGAACTAAATCAACCAAAGCTGGACTGTTTCTACAATATCATTACTGGAACTAAATCAACCAAAGCTGGACTGTTTGTACAATATCATTACTGGAACTAAATCAACCAAAGCTGGACTGTTTCTGCAGTATCATTACTGGAACGGAATCAACCAAAGCTAGACTGTTTCTGCAGTATCATTACTGGAACTAAATCAACCAAAGCTGGACTGTTTCTACAATATCATTACTGGAACGGAATTAACCAAAGCTGGACTGTTTCTGCAGTATCATTACTGGAACTAAATCAACCAAAGCTGGACTGTTTCTGCAATATCATTACTGGAACTAAATCAACCAAAGCTGGACTGTTTCTGCAATATCATTACTGGAACTAAATCAACAAAAGCTGGACTGTTTCTACAATATCATTACTGGAACGGAATCAACCAAAGCAAGACTGTTTCTGCAATATCATTACTGGAACTAAATCAACCAAAGCTGGACTGTTTCTGCAGTATCATTACTGGAACTAAATCAACCAAAGCTGAACTGTTTCTACAATATCATTACTGGAACTAAATCAACCAAAGCTGGACTGTTTCTACAAAATCATTACTGGAACTAAATCAACCAAAGCTGAACTGTTTGTACAATATCATTACTGGAACTAAATCAACCAAAGCTGAACTGTTTCTGCAATATCATTACTGGAACTAAATCAACCAAAGCTGAACTGTTTCTACAATATCATTACTGGAACTAAATCAACCAAAGCTGGACTGTTTCTGTAGTATCATTACTGGAACTAAATCAACCAAAGCTGAACTGTTTCTACAATATCATTACTGGAACTAAATCAACCAAAGCTGGACTGTTTCTACAATATCATTACTGGAACTAAATCAACCAAAGCTGAACTGTTTCTACAATATCATTACTGGAACTAAATCAACCAAAACTGGACTGTTTCTGCAGCATCATTACTGGAACTAAATCAACAAAGCTGGACTGTTTCTGCAGTATCATTACTGGAACGGAATCAACCAAAGCTAGACTGTTTCTGCAGTATCATTACTGGAACTAAATCAACCAAAGCTGGACTGTTTCTACAATATCATTACTGGAACGGAATCAACCAAAGCTGGACTGTTTCTGCAGCATCATTACTGGAACTAAATCAACCAAAGCTAGACTGTTTCTGCAATATCATTACTGGAACTAAATCAACCAAAGCTGGACTGTTTCTGCAGCATCATTACTGGAACTAAATCAACCAAAGCTAGACTGTTTCTACAATATCATTACTGGAACTAAATCAACCAAAGCTAGACTGTTTCTGCAATATCATTACTGGAATTAAATCAACCAAAGCTAGACTGTTTCTGCAATATCATTACTGGAACTAAATCAACCAAAGCTGGACTGTTTGTACAATATCATTACTGGAACTAAATCAACCAAAGCTAGACTGTTTCTGCAGTATCATTACTGGAACTAAATCAACCAAAGCTGGACTGTTTCTGCAATATCATTACTGGAACTAAATCAACCAAAGCTGGACTGTTTCTGCAGTATCATTACTGGAACTAAATCAACCAAAGCTGGACTGTTTCTGCAGTATCATTACTGGAACTAAATCAACCAAAGCTGAACTGTTTCTGCAGCATCATTACTGGAACTAAATCAACCAAAGCTAGACTGTTTCTGCAATATCATTACTGGAACTAAATCAACCAAAGCTGAACTGTTTGTACAATATCATTACTGGAACTAAATCAACCAAAGCTGAACTGTTTGTACAATATCATTACTGGAACTAAATCAACCAAAGCTGGACTGTTTCTGCAATATCATTACTGGAACTAAATCAACCAAAGCTGGACTGTTTCTACAATATCATTACTGGAACTAAATCAACCAAAGCTGGACTGTTTCTGCAATATCATTACTGGAACTAAATCAACCAAAGCTGGACTGTTTCTACAATATCATTACTGGAACTAAATCAACCAAAGCTGGACTGTTTCTACAATATCATTACTGGAACTAAATCAACCAAAGCTGGACTGTTTCTGCAATATCATTACTGGAACTAAATCAACCAAAGCTGGACTGTTTCTACAATATCATTACTGGAACTAAATCAACCAAAGCTGGACTGTTTCTGCAATATCATTACTGGAACTAAATCAACCAAAGCTGGACTGTTTCTGCAGTATCATTACTGGAACTAAATCAACCAAAGCTGGACTGTTTCTGCAGTATCATTACTGGAACTAAATCAACCAAAGCTGGACTGTTTCTGCAGTATCATTACTGGAACTAAATCAACCAAAGCTGGACTGTTTCTGTAGTATCATTACTGGAACTAAATCAACAAAGCTGGACTGTTTCTGCAATATCATTACTGGAACTAAATCAACCAAAGCTGGACTGTTTCTGCAGCATCATTACTGGAACTAAATCAACCAAAGCTGGACTGTTTCTGCAATATCATTACTGGAACTAAATCAACCAAAGCTGGACTGTTTCTGCAGTATCATTACTGGAACTAAATCAACCAAAGCTGGACTGTTTCTGCAGTATCATTACTGGAACTAAATCAACCAAAGCTGGACTGTTTCTGCAGTATCATTACTGGAACTAAATCAACCAAAGCTGGACTGTTTCTGCAATATCATTACTGGAACTAAATCAACCAAAGCTGAACTGTTTCTACAATATCATTACTGGAACTAAATCAACCAAAGCTGGACTGTTTCTGCAGTATCATTACTGGAACTAAATCAACCAAAGCTGAACTGTTTCTGCAGTATCATTACTGGAACTAAATCAACCAAAGCTGAACTGTTTCTACAATATCATTACTGGAACTAAATCAACCAAAGCTGGACTGTTTCTGCAATATCATTACTGGAACTAAATCAACCAAAGCTGGACTGTTTCTGCAGTATCATTACTAGAAGTGAATGAACAAACACTGTACTGTTCCTTGAAATGTTACTTAAGTACTAAATGTGAATTCTGGACTGTTTCTAGAAATATCATGACAAGAAGTAAATGAACCAAAGCTGCACTTTTCTAGAAACATGCTTACCAGACATGAATTAACAAAGCCGGATTGTTTCTAGAAATATCATTGCTACCAGCAAATTAACCAAGCCCGCACTTTTTCTAGGAAAATCATCACTAGAAGTGAATTAACCAAACATGTACTTTTCCTAGAAACTTCATCACTAGAAATTAATTAATCAAACCTGCACTTTGTGGAAATATCATTACTAGAAGTGAGTTAACCAATGATGCAATGTGTCTAGAAATATCTGGAGAAATTAGAGCTTGTATACTCTCTAAACTTTGGAACAAGATTTTCATCCATATCTTAGATTCCAAAGTCAACCTTTCTTTCCTTTTTTTAAATATTTTTTTTTAACCTCGGTGGTAGTAGTGTGCCTGATGATGACCTCGTCTTGATGACTGTGGACTATAAAGACTGAAGCATCAGGAGTCTGCTGTAGTGGTGGAACTCACATGGGCACGGGTGTGGCTGTATCGAGAGGAGCCAGGTTTAGTAGTGGTGGAAGCAATGCCACTGAGACAGCTAGGGTGTGGTTGTGTCTGTGGCAGCTGTTGTTGTTTGAGCAATGCCACTGAGACAGCTAGGGTGTGGTTGTGTCTGTGGGAGCTGCTGTTGTTTGAGCAATGCCACTGAGACAGCTAGGGTGTGGTTGTGTCTGTGGCAGCTGTTGTTGTTTGAGCAATGCCACTGAGACAGCTAGGGTGTGGTTGTGTCTGTGGCAGCTGTTGTTGTTTGAGCAATGCCACTTAGACAGCTGGGGTGTGGTTGTGTCTGTGGCAGCTGTTGTTGTTTGGAAATGCCAGAGGTGTGGCTGTGTCAAGGGAACAGGGTTCAGTGTTATAGGAGTAATATGACAAAGACTACATGGAAGGTCAGCCAGAAAAGACAAGAAACAGTTTACATTTACCTTCAGCTTGATTCTCTTTTAACACGGAGAAACAATGGTCTATCTTCACCTTCATCCTGACCTTTCTGCTAACACTGTGGAACAATGGCTTATCTTTCATTTCACACTCATTTCTTTTTTAACACTGAAGAATAATGGCCTTCACCTTAATTGTTCTTCAAGACTGAGGAGCCATTAATTGTCTATTTTTACCTTCATCCTGATTTTTCTCTAACAGAGAGGAACACTGTCGCACTGATTTAAACTCTGAAGAACAAAGGTTTGTCTTTACCTTCATCCTGATTTTTCTCTAACAGAGAGGAACACTGTGGCACTGATTTAAACTCTGAGAACAAAGGTTTGTCTTTACCTTCACTGTTTTACTTGTTTGCTTGTTTTGTTTCTTTTTCCAGGAACACTGGTCTTTTAGGAACTTGGGGGGGGGGGGGGGGGGGGGGGGGGGCAAGAAGGGCAACAGTACAAGTTGGTGGTCTTATGGAAGGAAAGGATAAACAC
>JAFLJL010002815.1:29928-84691 GCA_018398815.1 Conus ventricosus
TGAACAATGAAACTGCAATGGACAAACTACTCATGCACAATATGTTCATACATGGACAAATATATTGAAAAACAAAACAAAAATCCAAGATTTTCCAGATCGCAATTTGCACATTCCGATGTGTTTTGAAAAAAAAGAAAAAAGAAAAAAGAAAAACTTAATACACCAACCAAAAATAAAAGCTCAAGCTGAGAATAAGAAACTTTTTCCCCAAAAATATCAAGAAATGTATCAATCTCATCTACATTGATAATGAAATGTCATAATGAATAAGAAAAACTGCAACACACACACACACACACACACCTGAACAAGGCAGAGAGGAAGATGGATGAGGGAAAATCGATACTGTCTTTCTTAGTTGCTCTTCCTCCCCTTTCCCTCCCAAACATCCCAGCCTTCCATCTCCTTCAGTCAGATCCTCCAAGCCCTCCAAACATCCCAGCCTTCCATCTCTTCAGCCAGACCCTCCACGTCCTCCCAAACATCCCAGCCTTCCATCTCTTCAGTCAGACCCTCCAAGCCCTCCCAAACATCCAGCCTTCCATCTCCTTCAGCCAGACCCTCCACGCCTCCCAAACATCCCAGCCTTCCATCTCCTTCAGTCAGACCCTCCACGCCCTCCCAAACATCCCAGCCTTCCATCTCCTTCAGTCAGACCCTCCAAGCCCTCCCAAACATCCCAGCCTTCCATCTCCTTCAGCCAGACCCTCCACGCCCTCCCAAACACCCAGCCTTCCATCTCCTTCAGCCAGACCCTCCACGCCCTCCCAAACATCCCAGCCTTCCATCTCCTTCAGCCAGACCCTCCAAGCCCTCCCAAACATCCCAGCCTTCCATCTCCTTCAGTCAGACCCTCCACGCCCTCCCTGGCCCACTTCTCATGACGCTAGATAAGTTAAAGTTTTAAAACTGTTTTTGAATTCAGTCAGTTACCTTCGCTTTTTCCTGTTCGCAGGCTAAACCTGTTCATAACCCATTACAGCTGTTAAGAAATTACTGTCCCTTCCCTGCCCTACTTCTTTTCATTATGCGAAACATGTCCACAATACTGTCAAACTGTTTTGGTATCGCTGTCTCTATCCCGACATACCTAATCTCATGATGCTCAACCTGTTCATCCCATTTTAAAACTGTCATGCAGTTGCCCTCATTTCCCTGGCCTGCCTGTTCTCACAGCACTCAACATGTTCAAAGCATTTTAAACTGTTTCGTCATTACCTTCACTTCTCCGCCTGCCCTTTCTCATGAGGGCCAACATGTTCATAAACATTCTAAAACTGTTTTCTGTAACAAAGCAAAAAATCTTAAGCAAATGACGTAATTATCATTTGACAAATAAAAGCCTTTGTACAGGTGAATGACTGGCACAAAGCTGCTGGTGTAGAAGAATCAACAAAAACGTCTGCCTTCCACACCACACAACCTACACGTTGGTAAAACTAATTCATGTGCACACACAAATCCAGCATTCAGCGCTGCAGATCATACCGCTTTGACTCCGAAAAGATATGCCGAGTTGATAGACATGACGAGGGCAGCCAAACAGAAGACACCTGGAGACAGGCAGGAAGGAAGCAATCTGTGCTCTTCTTCTGACTGGCACAACCCAAACAGAAGACACCTTGAGACAGGCGGGAAGGAAACAATCTGTGCTCTTCTTCTGACTGGCACAACCCAAACAGAAGACACCTTGAGACAGGCAGGAAGGAAGCAATCTGTGCTTTTCATCTACAGCCTGTCCTGTGTTCATTGGTAGTCCACTATCACACTGTTCATTGATAGCCTATTTTCACACTGTCCCTACCAGTTAACAGGTGGCTTATTTTTACACTGTTCCCCCCCTCCTCCCCCAAGTTAACTGATGGCCTATTTTCACACTGTCCCCACAGTTAATTGATAGCCTATTTTCACACTGTCCCTACCAGTTAACAGGGGGCTATTTTCACACTGTCCCCCCTGGTCCCCCCCCCCCCCCCCCCCCCCCCCCTCCCCCAAGTTAACTGATGGCCTATCTTCACACTGTCCTCCAATGTTAACTGATGGTCCATTTACACACTGTATTCCACTGTTCATTCATACTTCATTTACACACTGTCATCCACTGTTAATTGATGATCCATTTACACACAGTCCTCCACTGTTAATTGATGGTTCATTTACATTTTCCTCCACTGCTGACTGATTGTCCATTTACACACGTGTGTTCTACTGTTAATCTATGGACCTTTATACTGTCCTCTAATGTTAACTGCTGGTCCATTTACACACTCCTCTTCTGTAAACTAATGGTCCATTTACAGTGTCCTCCACTGTTAACTAATGGTCAATTAACATGGCCGTCATCCACTCTTAACTGACAGTCCACTGACATGTCTTACACTCTTATTTGGTGGTCCACTGACACGCTGCCATGCACTCTTTGTGGTGGTCCATTCACAGGCTGTCATCCACTGTTTCAAAGTTGACAGTGACGGAAAAGTTTTTCACGAAAAAACATGATGGGTTTTGCGCTTGTGGGGGTTGTCCAGCTCATCACGCTCGAGCACCAACCTGCAATCAGAGGACTGTCAGCAAAGCTTTGAACAGAAAACAAAACAAAAAAACAATGTTGACTGGATCAGTACTGACACACATTCTATACAATGTCTGATGATAGGATCATGACTGACACATGTTCTATACACTGTATGATAACATGACTGACACATGTTCTATACACTGGATAACAGCATCAGGACTGACATGTTCTATACACCGTATAATAACAGCATCAGGACTGACACATGTTCTATACACTGTATGATAACAGCATCAGGACTGACACATGTTCTATACACTGTATGATAACAGCATCAGGACTGACACATGTTCTATACATTGTATGATAACAGCATCAGGACTGACACATACACAATCTATGATGATTGTCGCATGACTGACAGACATTCTATACATTGTATGGTGACATTATCATTAAAGACACACATTCTATACACTGTATGGTGACAGTATCATCACTGACACATACACACTCTATGACTGTGGCATGACTGATACACATTCTATACACTGTATACATGACTGACACATATTCTATACACTGTATGGTAACAATTATCATGACTGACACACGTTCTTTTCATCGTCAGGTGAATGTATCATGACTGATATACATCTACACTGTAACTAGTAAGGTGCAAATATAATGACTGACATACATTTTCACTGTAAGGTGACAGCAGCAAGACTAACACACATTCTTTTAACTATAAAGTGACAGTATCATGACCGACACATTCTTTTCACTGTAAGGTGACAGTATCATGACTGACAGATTCTTTTCACTGTAAGGTGACAGTATCATGACTGACAGATTCTTTTCACTGTTAAGACAGTATCATGACTGACACATTCTTTTAACTGTAAGGTGACAGTATCATGACTGACACATTCTTTTCACTGTAAGGTGACAGTATCATGACTGACATTCTTTTCACTGTAAGGTGACAGTATCATAACTGACACATTCTTTTCACTGTAAGGTGACAGTATCATGACTGACACATTCTTTTCACTGTTAAGACAGTATCATGACTGACACATTCTTTTAACTGTAAGGTGACAGTATCATGACTGACACATTCTTTTAACTGTAAGGTGACAGTATCATGACTGACACATTCTTTTCACTGTAAGGTGACAGTATCATAACTGACACATTCTTTTCACTGTAAGGGTGACAGTATCATGACTGACACATTCTTTTCACTGTAAGGTGACAGTATCATGACTGACACATTCTTTTCACTGTAAGGTGACAGTATCATGACCGACACATTCTTTTCACTGTAAGGTGACATCATCATGACCGACACATTCTTTTCACTGTAAGGTGACAGCAGCAAGACTAACACACATTCTTTTAACTATAAGGTGACAGTATCATGACCGACACATTCTTTTGGTGAGAGTATCATGACTGACACTTCTTTTCACTGTAAGGTGACAGTATCATGACTGACATTCTTTTCACTGTAAGGTGACAGTATCATGACTGACATTCTTTTCACTGTCAGGTGACATCATCATGACTGACACATTTTTTCACTCTAAGGTGACATCATCATGACTGACACATTCTTTTCACTGTAAGGTGACATCATCATGCCACATTCTCTTCACAGTGACAGTATCATGACTGACACACACACATTGTACACATGTGATGAATGGACACATACGACTCTTAAAGGGAGACAGAATGGATGGACACACATGACTGTTAGGGGAACATGGAATGGATGGACACACATGACTGTTAGGGGAACATGGAATGGATGGAGACACATGACTGTTAGGGGAACATGGAATGGATGGAGACACATGTGACTGTTAGGGGAACATGGAATGGATGGACACACATGACTGTTAGGGGAACTGGAATGGATGGAGACACATGACTGTTAGGGGAACATGGAATGGATGGACATCAGTGACTGTTAGGGGAACATGGAATGGATGGACACCAGTGACTGTTAGGGGAACATGGAATGGATGGACATCAGTGACTGTTAGGGGAACATGGAATGGATGGAGACACATGACTGTTAGGGGAACATGGAATGGATGGAGACACATGACTGTTGGGGGAACATGGAATGGATGGACATCAGTGACTGTTAGGGGAACATGGAATGGATGGACATCAGTGACTGTTAGGGGAACATGGAATGGATGGACACCAGTGACTGTTAAGGGGAGACAGGATGGGTAGACACCAGTGACTGTTAGGGGAACATGGAATGGATGGACACCAGTGACTGTTAAGGGGAGACAGGATGGGTAGACACATGTGACTGTTAGGGGAACATGGAATGGATGGAGACACATGACTGTTAGGGGAACATGGAATGGATGGACACACATGACTGTTAAGGGGAGACAGGATGGGTAGACACCAGTGACTGTTAGGGGAACATGGAATGGATGGACACCAGTGACTGTTAAGGGGAGACAGGATGGGTAGACACATGTGACTGTTAGGGGAACATGGAATGGATGGACATCAGTGACTGTTAAGGGGAGACAGGATGGGTAGACACATGTGACTGTTACAAAAGGTAAGTCAGGCTGGGGATACACAGTGAAGCAAAATGGCCGAACTTTCCAGGAAGACAATGGCGTGCACGTTTAACAACTTCAAGTCTAACAATGGAGGTAGAAGCAGTGACACCAGCACTCCACTGGCTTTCATCCACAGGCCAGTTTCAAACTCAACAAGCCATGACACTAACTGACTCCATGAACCTACTTCAAAAGGTGAAGAGTGGAATGGGAAAACCCTGCCTGGCATGAACTAATCAGGGCTTAAAACAGCAGGAGGAAAAATCCACTGAAACTAGGGGGGTCCGGGGGCATGCTCCCCGGGAAAATTTTTTTTTAACCGAGTGTAAATCTATGCCATTTCACGCTTTCTGGACATAATTTCAAGAGTTATTTAGTGCATAAAAATTGCTGTAAACACATAATTATTACAGGAGATATATTTGGGACAAGGGGAGAAGGGGTTTTAAACACATAATAAAATGAACACTCCCCCTTTAACTTGAATTTTACAGGTGTTCACCAACTATAGTCTTTGGATGAAATCTCACTTCTGGGGTTGCTCAATAAGTTTCACTTTTCAGGTTTAAATGATCACACAATATCAAGTTTGAAGTTGGTGCACACAAAGTCAGTAACTGCATCAAACACTTTAAAGTTCAGTCTCATTAACAGATCAACTTGTGGAATCAGCACATTTTGAAAGTCACAATATCCAAATTTTGATAAATGGAGAAACTTGTGGAATCAGCACATACTGAAAGTCAAATTTTGAAGTTCCTAAATTATATAAAACACTGAAATACAGGATTTCACAAGGACACACACACACACACACAGCTTTGTCGTTTGCGTGTTTGGGTGGTGGAGGCATTAAAGAAACATAGCAAGGAACTCTGTTTCTTCTTGCTGCTTGCATTGTCTGCACTGTCTTTGCCATCAACCTTCTTGCTTACTTGAATTTCAACCCTATCTTTGTCTGCTGTTTCCTTGCTTTCTCCTGTCTGGCTTTCACACTCTACAATTTTTATTTCTTCTCATCCACTTCTTGCTGACAACTTGACTTTGATTAGTTTGAACCCTCTCTTTTTCCTTGCTGCCTCCCGCCTGGCTTGCACTCTCCACATTTTCTATATCACCCTCTTTTTTCCCACAGGATTGCAATGTTCTATCCTGGCACGTTTTACTGCTGCTAAAGTGTCTTCAGTGACTTTCTTGTAGTTCCACTCAGCGCCTTGACGTTTGACACGTGCTTCGCTGAACGAATGTGATCAAGAGCTTTCTTCCCGCGACCACCGTAATACTTCCCTTAAGCGTTTGCACCAAGCTAAACCAGTGGTGCAATAACTTTGCGAAGAAAGTCTCCAATGACTTCTTCGTCAACTTTCTGAAGCGTCCACTCCATTTTTCCCCTTGTTTTTAATTGCAGATTCGTCAAAAGATCGACCTGCATGAAAAAATGTCTGCGTGCTCCGCCATTTTGTTTTTTCCGGAAGTCCGACCGGAAACTTCTTCCAAGAATAATCAGGGGCCATAACTAGCGCGCAGTTGCTATGAACGCTTGCAAGCCAATCACGGATACAGACTCATAATGGATGTGCTGCCCTGGACATGCAGGAGTTACAGGAAATTAGAGAGAAGACACATTGCCTGGCAAGGCAACGATAAGAAATCTGAAGAACGACTTTAAGCAAACAAGAGCAAAGCCACTATGGATGGACATGTCACGTTAGGGACATGGAATGGGTGGACATGTGACTGTTAGGGGGAGATGGAATGGGTGGACATGTGACTGTTAGGGACAGATGGAATGGGTGGACATGTGACTGTTAGGGACATGGAATGGGTGGACATGTGACTGTTAGGGGGAGATGGAATGGGTGGACATGTGACTGTTAGGGGGAGATGGAATGGGTGGACATGTCACTGTTAGGGACATGGAATGGGTGGACTGTGACTGTTAGGGGGAGATGGAATGGGTGGACATGTGACTGTTAGGGGGAGATGGAATGGGTGGACATGTGACTGTTAGGGGGAGATGGAATGGGTGGACATGTCACTGTTAGGGACAGATGGAATGGGTGGACTGTGACTGTTAGGGGGAGATGGAATGGGTGGACATGTGACTGTTAGGGGGAGATGGAATGGGTGGACATGTGACTGTTAGGGACAGATGGAATGGGTGGACATGTGATGAGAGGGGGATGGAATGGGTGGACATGTGACTGTTAGGGACAGATGGAATGGGTGGACATGTGACAGAGGGGGAGATGGAATGGGTGGACATGTGACTGTTAGGGACAGATGGAATGGGTGGACATGTGACTGTTAGGGGGAGATGGAAGGGGTGGACATGTGACTGTTAGGGACAGATGGAATGGGTGGACATGTGACTGTTAGGGGGAGATGGAATGGGTGGACATGTGACTGTTAGGGGGAGATAGAATGGGTGGACATGTGACTGTTAGGGACAGATGGAATTGGTGGACATGTGACTGTTAGGGGAGATGGAATGGGTGGACATGTGACTGTTAGGGGGAGATGGATGGGTGGACATGTGCCCTGTTAGGGGGAGATGGAATGGGTGGACATGTGACTGTTATGGGGAGATGGAATGGGTGGACATGTGACTGTTAGGGAAGATGGAATGGGTGGACATGTGACTGTTATGGGGAGATGGAATGGGTGGACATGTGACTGTTAGGGGGAGATGGATGGGTGGACATGTGACTGTTAGGGGGAGATGGAATGGGTGGACGTGTCACTGTTAGGGACAGATGGAATGGGTGGAGTGTCACTGTTAGGGAAGAAGCCATTGGTGGATAAACGATGATGTGGCTGTTTGGGGGAGATGGAATGTATGGATAAAGATGATGTGGCTGTTTGGGGGAGATGGAATGTATGGATAAAGATGATGTGGCTGTTAGGGGGAGATGGAATGTATGGATAAGATGATGTGGCTGTTAGGGGGAGATGGAAGGTATGGATAAAGATGATGTGGCTGTTAGGGGGAGATGGAATGTATGGATAAAGATGATGTGGCTGTTAGGGGGAGATGGAATGTATGGATAAAGATGATGTGGCTGTTAGGGGGAGATGGAGGTATGGATAAAGATGATGTGGCTGTTAGGGGGAGACTGAAGGAAGGACATGGATGATAAGATAGTAATCTGCTTCGTACTCCCATACCCCTATCCTCTTTTCTGAAAAAAAAACCCCAACTAACACTGAAGTGGTTTCACTACTTACTTGTTGTTTTCTATGAAAGAGGTGTAGAACCAGAAGTAGAACGGGCACTTGTCATATCCAATGGGAATCTTTTTCTGCAATCAACATCAACAGTCCCTGTCATGAGTCTACAAGTAAAACGGACCTCCAGTGTTGTCTTCATCATCCTCAATTCACAACAAACTCAAAAAGAAATCCTGCCTTACTCACAAGCTGACCTGCACAGACTGACTAAGAACAGGTATTACCAAACACCACTGAAGGCACTCGTCTGTAGTGCAGTGTCTCGTCTTGCGAGTTCCTTTATAACCTTTGTCTAAACATTCTGTTTGGGTGTGTGTATGAGTGAATGGATAAAGCAAGCTGGGAAACAACCAAGAGAACATGAGGAGAAATCTCACCAAATTCCACCCACTCCCAACAGACAGCAGGACACTAAACAGATTGATAGTTTCACCTGTCCATCTTTCAGTCTGATCCAACGGACTCTGCGCAAGATGGAAGAGGATCAAGTGGGAAAGGGCTGGTCACTGTACCACACTGGCCAACAGCAGTGAGGTATCCCAAATGCTCAAGCTTCTCATTCAACGCCCCATTCTACTTCCAAAAGGAAAACATGTTTTGCAGCTGGGTTATTCAGACGAGGTTCACCTTCTACACAGAAAACTTCAGCTTCTTGCTGTCATGTTATCCAGGAAGCAAAGCAGGCAAAAGCCTTTTCTGGTACAGCTTGCAGCATTGTCTGGCATCATGGCATTAAGAAGTGGAAAGTTTTTTTGTGTTGAACAGAATTGTGACCCTTTCGTCCATCTGTCCACCTTGTGACAGATTTTTTGACAGTGTTGTTTGAAGAAGGCCTAAGCTACAGTGCAATAAACACGGCCAGCAGTGCCCTCTTGCCATGATCATTACAGACACAGTCAAGTCTATTGGTTCCCATCCTAAGTTAGACACATTTCTTAAATGTGTTTTTGAACCTAGGACTACTATGCCCAGATACTCGCATACCTGGGAAGTGTCTGTACTATCAGAACATATACCAAAACAATCTGCAAACCCCGATTTATCTCTAAAACAGTTAACACTGAAATGATGTGCATTGCTCTTGTTGACCACAGCTTAGAAAGTACAAAACATTCATTTCATAAAGCTCAACTGCTCTGAATATACAAAAAATGCATGCACTGTTTACGTAATTGATAAACTCAATCAAGCCCAGGAAATAACAGATGTGTTCTGCATTTACATGAATTTCAGGTTGAACAGATGCGTGTCGTAAGATGTCTGAAAGAATACATTTCCAGGACAAAAGAGATCAGAAAAGACAGTAAAACAAATCAGTCTCTTATGTGTTATGTACGCCCTCATGGACCTGCCACAAAGGACTCTGTGTCACACTGGTTGAAGAACATTTTGTGGGAGGCATAAATTTATAACTTTGCATCACACAGTTTTCATGGAGCAGCATCCTCTGCCATGCTCAGAGGAGGACTTTCTGGAAAGTGCTGAGTGGTCAAATGCCTTCATATTTCACAGGTTCTACAACAAACCATTGGAAGCAAGATTCATCAACATCAATTCTCAAGTACTTTTCCAAAGACAACTATTGTGTGTTATGACCAAAGCAGAAAAATTTCTGTTCAGTGTACGATGCGGACAATGATCAGATTTCTTGTGTTTCAGTATTATTACATTTGTTGCAAAACTTTATTCTGTCCTTGTGTTCCAATATTATCGATGAAATTCTTAACCTTGTTGTTGGGACACAAAAACTAGAGTGTTCTAAAGCAAAGATGCTATTATTATTCTCTTTTAGGGACTACATTGGAGTATTTTCAAAGGTTGCTTCATGCAACAAATTCAAATGCTGTTTGAATAAACGGTGTATACAGAGTTTTGAACCGAGTTATGTTATAATTATTAACTCCTGATATAGCAGATGTAAAACTAGTTTTATTTAAGTAAGTATTTTACAATTGGAATGTTTGTGCACACCACACCATCGTTGAAGTCTAAAATATTCTGAGTTTTAAATACCGGAAATTTAAATTGAGTGTAGTACCCGAGTGAAGGTTTTGTAAACCGAGGGATATTTGCCCTCCCAAATTCGTTCTAAAAATGTCCACTCCCTAAACAGGGGTTAGCTCAAGTCTTAAAAATAAAGCTTTTGTCATTCAATTACAAAACAGATTGCACACAACATTATTTTCATGGTCAGGTGGGATCCAATCATGAAATGAAGTATCAACATGGATTCTGTCATAGAAATAGGCGGAACTGCGCATGCGCATCGACACATATCCTCAATACGAAAACCAACACGCAGAAAACTACACACAAACATAACTATACAAGGAAGTATACACTTACAAGTAAATTTTACAGTACATTTCTAACAGTATCACATATAAAAAAAAAAGGGCTTATGCAAACAAAAACCAACAACAGGAAAAGATAATGACCTGTCTCTCAGCCCAACCAATCATTTTTATTTCACTTTTTGATTTCGCGCACCACAGACCGCAAATACCACAAATGTCTGGCCGATCTCCCAAGTTGTTCCCCGTTCAGTGAAACATAATTCCTTCTTCCATGTTTATGGGACTCAATTCATTGCCTGAACTACCGAGAGTAAAAACATTTGAATGAGGCAGCAGAGTGACAGAGCATAGCTGAGCTTCCCCACACCAGGATCCCCCAGGACATCTGTCATATACCATGGGCCAAGGGTGTGGGGATGAAGACAAACTCTCAGCCAGGAACGCTGGTCATACCAGGGATAGGGTGGGGATGAAGACAACTGCAGTACAGCTGGTCATACCGAGGGATAGGGTGGGGATGAAGGGCTACACTGCAGGACAGCAGGTCATACCATGGACCCAGGGAGGGATGAGATTACCACTGCAGGACAGCAGTCCATACCGAGGTATAGGTGGGGATGAAGACTACTAACTGCCGGACCTCTGTGTCATAACCAGGGATAGGTGGGGATAAGACTAACTGCAGGACAGCTGGCATACCAGGATAGGTGGGGATGAAGACCACCATCAACTGCAGGACAGCGGTCAACCAGGGATAGGGTGGGATGAAGACTGACTGCAGGACGCAGGTCTACCAGGGATAAAGGTTGGGAATGAAGACTACAACTCTGCAGTGACAGCAGGTCCTACCAGGGATAGGGTGGGAAGCAGACTACTGCAGGACAGCTGTCCATACCAGGGATAGGGGGGGATGACACCCATTTCAGGAAGCGAGGTCATACCAGGGATAGGGTGGGATGAAGACTAAACTTCAGACAGCTGGTCTGACCAGGGAAAGGGTGGGGAAGAAGACTACTGGCAGGACCGCTGGTCATACCGGGATAGGGTGGGATGAAGCACAACTACAGCCGGACAGGCAGGTCATACCAGGGATAGGGTGGGGATGAAGACTACTGCAGACAGCTGGACATACCAGGGAAAGGTGGGGGAATGAAGACTACAACTGCAGGACAGCAGTACATACCATGGTATAGGGTGTGATGAAGACTACAAACTGCAGGACAGCTTGGTCATATCCAGGGATAGGGGGAGTGATTACTACTACTGCAGGACAGCTGGTCATACAGGGATAGGGTGGGGATGAAGACTACTGCAGAGGACAGGCATTGTCATCCCAGGGATAAGGGAGGGGATGACGACTACTGCAGACAGCTGGGGTCATACCAGGGTAGGGTGGGGATGAAGACTACTGCGGACAGCTGGACATACCAGGGATCGGGAGGGGAGATGAAGACTACTGCAGGACAGCTGGACAAACCAGGGATAGGTGGGGATGTAAGACTACTGGCAGGAACAACGGTCATACGCAGGGATAGGGTGGGGAATGAAGACAACGCAGGACATCTGGTCATACCAGGGATAAGGGTGGGGATTGAAGACCAACTACTGCAGGACCGCTGACCATACCAGGACAGGGTAGGATGAAGATTACTGCAGGACAGCTGTTCATACCAGGGATCAGGGTGGGGATGAAAACTACGCAGGACGAGCTGGTCCATACCAGGATAGGGTGGGGATGGTACTTACATACTGCACGCCGCTGGCACCAGGGATAGGGTGGGGGATGATCGACTACTACAGCAACGACAGCTGGTCATACCAGGGAAAGGGGTGGGATTAAGACAACTACTGCAGGTGACAGCTGGTCACACCAGGAAAGGGAGTGGGATGAAGCCTACCTAACTGCCAGACAGCTGGACAAACCAGGGAAAGGGTGGGGTGGATGAAGACTACTGCAGGACAGCTGTACATATACCCAGGGATATAGGGTGGGTATGAAGACAACAACAGCCTGTGACCGCTGGTCATACCATGGATAGGGAGGGGATGAGAACCACACCTGCAGGACATCTGTCATACCAGGCTAGGGAGGGGAAGAAGCACACCAGCATGACCGCTGGTCATACCAGGGATAGGGTGTGGATTTCAGAACTACTGAGGACATCGGTCATACCGAGGGAAGGTAGGGGATGAAGACTACTGCAGGACAGCTGGTCATGCCAGGAATAGGGTGGGGAAAGAAGACTACTAACTGGCTGGGACAGCTGGATCATCCAGTGATAGGGTGGGAAGAAGACTACTACTGCGGACACGCTGGTCCATAGGTTCATCGCCTAAATAGCCACCCAAACTTCCCAACTTTCCAAACTTTTCAAAACCACTTTCTGTATTTTTCAAAGAACCAATAAATTATTTTCAGGCGGCCCTAAGAGATAGGTAGATAAGAGGGACATGTAAATAAGCACAAACACAACAGACAGATTAACCTTTAAATAGAACATTTTCCTCGTTATCACAGGCCAATCTTCTGAAGCCTTATTATTGTCAGTTTGTGAAGAGAACCCACAGAAAAAAGTAGACAACTAAATTTCCTATTTCAGCCACAATGCACAGCCGCTGTTTGAAAATGAATTCAAAATGGATTCTTTCCCCTATATGTCACAGAGACTTACAATGTCACTATTCCAAAGGCTGCCAATGTGAATTGTAGTGGAGATTACCTTTTAATAGAACAGTTCCTCGATATCACACCAAACTTCTGGCCTTTGCACGGTCTGTTCACAATGACCAAAAGAAAATGCTGACTATTATATTCCTTATTTTTATCCCCCCACAATAGTCACTGCCGTTGTTTGAAAAAGTGAATCATAGGATGCTGTCAATACGTCAATAGAGGTTACAACTGTCAATACCAAAGGCAGTCAATGTGTTAGTGGTGGACCACAAGTCAAACTGCAGTATCTGACTCAGCATTATTTTCGCATGAGTCAAATCAAATACTTTCAAAATCCGTGAGACGAAAACAGAAGTATCAAATTGTTTCGCGGCCGCGAGCAGTCCCACCACGCAACAGTGGGGTCATGGGCCGGGTCTAGATAACTGTTAGGAAGCCAAGCGGTCTGTATCCCTGAAAAAACACCACTGAAAAAACTGCGTCGTGACCCGCCCCGGGCACCCACTGGCCCCAAGTGGCCCTGTCGGTGCCCGGCTGGTGGGGCCAACGATCCCAGACCACGGGGGGCCGGCCCCCCGCCATACACCTGCAACGACCACATCCAAACCGATGTAACCGCTCGGGTCCCACCGTAAGCTGTTGGCGACAACCGACCAACACCGTGACAACCGGAAACAGGGGGGGAGGGGGGGAGGGGCGGGGAGGGGGGGGGGGGGGGGGTGGGGGGGGGGTGGGGGGGGGGGGGGGGGGGGGGCGGGGGATGGGGGTGTAGGGTATAGTTGGGTATGAGTTTGGGGTATAATAGGAGATATTAAGGGGGGATGAGTGGGAGTCTAGGTTGCGGCGATTTCGGACTAAATCAAAGCAGGGAGTAGATCGCCTATATCAGTCCGGCACCAGCCAGCTTACCAGCAGAACGCCAGTCGCGAGACAGGACAATAGCGCCTTGGGCCTGGGGTATGTTGTATACGGGGGGGGGGGGGGGGGGGGGGGATTAGAGAGAGGGGGGGGGGGGGGGGGGGGTTTAATGCTAGGGGGGTGTTAGACACACGTTCGGAGACACCGGGCCGTTCGACTCGAGAGGGGATCTCATCCATGAGGAAACGATGTCCAGGCGATAAGGCCCCAAGGCCTTGTCCTGAAAGCGAGGAGAATAGCGAACTACACCCAGCATTGTGTCAGTATCGCGCCAAAAGCTGACCCAATTTTTAACACCACGGCTGCACACAGGAGGCGAGTGTACAGCCGAGAACAGCGTTCTATGACTTTGTCCCAACACACTGTGAGCGCTTTTTCATGCTGACGGATATTCTACACCTACCCGAATACTTACACTCCACGACGCACACTGCACGACCTCGTGCGCACGGGCGCGCGCGCACGATGCGCCCACACCACACACACACACACACACCACACACACATGCGCCCACCATGCACCACATGCGCGCGCACACACAATCATTGTACATAAAAGCAGAAACTAACGTCAATACCCTCATTATGATGATTAACTTACAGAGTGGGTTAGGTATGAACTATTAAACACCTGACTAATGGAAAACAACAAAACGCGAAAAACATGACCAGCGCTGGACGAACAACTGCTGCAACCCCAAAGTCGAGTGTGTGTGTGGTGTGTGTGTGTGAGTGTGTGTGTATGGTGTGTGTGTGTGTGAGTGTGTGTGTGTGTGTTGTGTGTGTGTGTGTGTTGTGTGCGGTGTGGTCTGTGAGAGAAGATAGAGAGAGAGAGAGAGCGAGAGAGGAGAGAGAGAGAGAGAGAGAGATAGAGAGAGAACAGAGAAAGAGAAGAAAAAACAAAGAAGGAAGAAGAAGAAAAAAAAAAAAAAGGGAAAAGGGTGAGGAGAAAGAAAAGGAGAAAAAGTGAGAGAGGAAAGGATTGAGTAAACCATGACTACACAAGAACTGCACGCAAATATACCACTTTAAAAATCAATAGGGAAGAAAAGAAACATGCATCAGTGTAACCCCTTCGCGCATGCAAAAAACTGAAGAGAGAGAGAGAGAGAGAGAGAAGAGCGAGGTATGAGAAGAGAGAGCGAGAGAGAGAGAGAGAGTGAGAGAGAGAGAGAGAGAGAGAGAGAGAGTCAGTACGCATAGAGAGCGCGGAGTGGGAATTGGGGGTGGGGAGGAGTACTGATTGAGAATACATACATATAGAAACAGACAAGACGGATACCATATTCACAGCAAAATCAAAAAAAAAGCATTCAGAGAGAGAGAGAGAGAGGGAGGAAGTGGAGGAGGGAGGAGGACTGATTAATATACATATATGAAGAACATGACCATGCACAGATATCTATTGTTACAGTATACAAAAACAATAAAAGCATGATCAGAGAGAACTGTTTCACATAGCATGGCCTTGCACTCATACTGGAACAATCTCTCCTCTCCTGATGGCTCTGCGACTCCTCTCCTCCACTCTCTTTCTCTCTGTCCTCTCTCTCTCACCTCTCTCTCTCACACACACACACAACACACACTCGTCTCACATCTCCTCTCTTCGAGCTCTCTCTCTCACACACACACACACACACACTCTCCTCTCTCTCTCTCTCTCTCTCTCTCTCTGTCTCACTTTCTCATCACTCATATCTCTCACTCACACACACACACACACACACACACTCTCCCTCTCCCTTCATCTCTCTCTCTCTCTCACAACACACACACACTCTCACACTCTCTCGCTCACACACACACACCACACACACACACACACACACACACACACACACGACACTAAAAATTTCATATCCACGGCAACACGAGTCTAGTCGGAGAGAGAGAGAGAGAGAGAGAGAGAGAGAGAGAGAGAGAGAGAGAGTGAGAGAGAGGAGAGAGAGAGAGAGAGAGAGAAGAGAGAGAGAAACTGAACTGACAACTGACGTGCAATGCAGTGACTTCACAGAACAAAACAGAAATCAAACACACACACCCCCCACTCCAGCACACACACACACACCCAAACAAACATATACACGCACACGGCTAGACGAGACTGTGAGGTGGGTCGGGAAGGGAGGAGGGAGAGGGAGAGAGACCGAGAGAGAGAGGGCGGGAGGAAAGAAAAGGAGAGAGAGAGAGAGAGAGAGAGAAGAGAGAGAGAGAGAGAGATATAGAGAGAGTAGCGAAGCTGAATTGAAACGACGTGCATGCATTACTTAACAGAACAAAACAGAGCACACACGACACACACACACACAACCCCACACACACACAACACACACTCACAGACTCACACACACACACACACACACACACACACACACACACCACACACACACACTCACAAACGCACACACACACACACACACTCACGCACCACGCACCGCACTAGCACGCACCACAACACACATGTAGTACTCACGACCCATGTAGGTAAAGCAGGTTGTGTGTCAATATCCACTTCTCATGCACAAAATCAGTTCACTATCACTTTAACACAATACCACAAAACCTGCATGTTGGCACATGTCTCGTGGTGTGTCCTACACCTCTCAGATCAGCGGCTGTGTTACAGAATAGTGTGACACAGACAGGGCTTTTGCTGATGTCCCTCTCCTCTCCCAAACATGCCCTTGCCCCGGGGGGGGGGGGGGGGGGGGCACCAGACCGACCCACCCCACATAACCACCGACCCTCTGGGACCTCACTCACCGACAAACCCCCTCCCGGCGCCACCCACTTATGGTCCCCCCCAACTGACCCGCCCCCCAGGCCCCCACCCCGGCCCCCCACCCCCACACTTTTAACATGAAGTACACTTGCCCGTTTTGAAAAAATAAATCTAAAACAAAAACTATAGTTGAAGTTCAGTAGTTACTCTCACAGGGGGGGCAGGGGGGGGTGGGTGGGTGGGTAATATTTTAAAACCTAATTTATCAATATAGTGCATAATCTTGGAAATAAAGGTCAATATTTCTACTATTTATACACCCTTTACAAACATGCAATTCAACTGTTATCAGTGAACATATGTCAACTGAAAGTAACATTATAATGCTCTAACGTTCCTATGGATGATTATGTACACAATTATTTGTGTCAATTTGGTGATAGTACTTATGTATGCCATTTTCCTTTCAACAAATCTTACGTACAGAATTTTACCATACCGTCTCTCTCTCCTCTGAAATGGATGATCTGCAAAAGTCTGCCGGGAAACATATACTTTAGAATTTTGTTCAGTGACAACATATAAAATGCTTAGGGAAAATTACAAACTGACAATTATCAAAAACGTTTCCCCTAAATCAGTGCTGTTTTTTTTTTTTCTCACGTGGTGGCAGAACATTCACATTGAAGATTACGTATAGTTTCAGAAGCAACACTCAAACATGTACCACTGATTTTGTTTTTTATCTTTCTTTAATCTCTTAGACCTATCCACCACACAGTCTACACAAGACCTTTAAACTTCCAAATGTACAAGTGAGAGAATGACCATTTTGTTCCATAATCCTTTTGGACCACCCTCTCTTCCCAATCTCTCTTTCTCTCAACTCTCACTCTCTCTCTCTCATCACCTATCACGACACAATCACACAACACACACACACACGACACAACACACAGAACCACAGCCAACAAAACAAAAACACCCTAAAGGTACGGACCACAACACACATTAAATTGAATTTGCCGATAGAAATAGTAGTAGTGATTGGCAAGGACGTTATTATATATAATTATGATTAATAGTTTACTTATACTGTTAGGCCATACTACCACAAACTGTTATCAGTAGTGAAATATTGCTTTGTATAATTATGTTATCTACGTGTCCCTTTAATTAGGCAACGTTTCTCTACATGCCACCATGAGTACAATATAAAATGTAGCAACAATGAATAAATTATATATTAAATAACATGTAAATACGACCCTATACACATGTAACTATCATTCCAAAGAAGCTTCCCACTGTTTGACCAAAGGATAGTTCGCCTTGTAGGGCGTACAGTCATTGGTTTGACCTACTATCGGCTTACAACGCCATCAGCCAAGCGACGCACGCGCGCTCAGGCTAAAGGTAATGGCGGTCGCAAAGTTCAGTCAGAAAGATTAAAAAACACAATCTTAATTATGGTACTCACAAGAGCCTGATTCGAAATGCCAGTTTTTGTCACATTCTCAAGTACTCACTGAAGCTATTGCAGACACCCACAAATTATAGTCTAAAAACAACTGTAAAGAAATATAACTAGATGAGTTGCAAACCAGTCCTCGAAGCGTCCAAACACAAAGCGAGTTCGTGAGGAAAGATCGCGCGTCTGGTACAGGTGCGGTTGCTGACTCGTTACGGGCCTGAGCTGGGGTCAAAAGGTAAAGCGTTGAATGGAAACTAAATGCTGATGCTGTATTGGGTAGGCGCGGCCGGAGAAGATTCATTTAAAAATTAAATGCAAAAAAACTGACACACACATATAAATTCAAACATGGGTAGAAGAAATACTGGCTCTACTTTCCTCCATTTTTTCAGCAATTGAGCTTGTCAACTTCTTCACAGCCACACGTTTTTTCCCTGTTGATTTCTTTCGCAGTGCGTTGGGGACTCGGCAATGAGGTAAGCCTGGCTTTTGTATACTGCTTCCCTCGGCTTTCTTGTTTGCAGAATACCACCCCCCCCTAGCGTAGGCCTCGGCATCACAAACATACGACCTCGTTTCTCACATAAGTCGGAAATTCCAGCATCATCTTGCTTTTCTTTTTTTTGGGCAGCCTTTCTTTCTGCTCCTCTTCCTGCCTCTGCTCCTCCCAAGTGAACCTGGTATCTGCTGTATGCACTGGATGCATATGACAGCATTTCCTTGGTGACTGGCACAGACAGCACACTACCAGCGTGCTGCACAACCTGAAAAAATGTGTCGTCTGCTTTCAGGCCCTCTGGCTTCAGATTCTCAACAGTTGTTTCCTTGTTAATACTAAAAACCTCGTTCAACTGTTGCCTGGCCATGAGACAACAGCAAGAGTTGCTGGATCACCTTCCAAAGAAGCTGAAAGTCCGAGTTGCCGCCAATATGTTCATGAAACAGACGATCAAGCTGATGGGTGGCCTCCTTGTGATTAAAGTTCCTAAAGCTTTCTTCCTCTTCAGTCAGTACTTGTTGACACAGCTTTGAATATTGCCTTTCTTGATCATGTCACAGTTTTCAGCCCTGACTCTACCAGCGTCATGAAGAATGTTCAGTGTCTGCTCCAACTCGCGAGTTGCTCTGGCTTGGTCTTTGGTCTTGGTAAAAACACATGATCTTTGGCTGCATCCAAGACAAGTTCTGAACAAGTTTGTATTTGCCTGTACCCATCGTCAACACAGCGCAGGCCTCCAAGGGTGGTACAGGACTGCTCTATAAGGCAGGCGAAGACATTTGCTTCTCTGGGTCCTCCCAGCACCTTCGGGTGTTTCTTTTTCTTCTTCTTTGGCTGCATCCAAGACAAGTTCTGAACAAGTTTGTATTTGACTGGAGCCTTGTCAAGTACTTTTAAAAGCAGGGCCTTGACAAAGTCCTGCATTCTACTCTAAATGCAATCCCCTGACTGTCTGATGCTTTTGTTGTAAGGATGCTACGCTTGGCACAAAAGCCAATATCAACTTTACCTGGCTCCCTCAGGTTATCACCATCCCTAAGGTCAACATGCATTACACCTTTGAGTGATCCACCATCACCAAGGACCTCAGTCTTCACAATTTTTGTCATCAGATCCTTGATCAAACTCCCCAAATCTTCAAACAAAAAGGGAATCATTGGTCTGTCAGTCTGGTACAGAGACAGAAAAGGTTCAATTTCCCTGGCAATGGTAATAAAGAACTCCAGTTTGGACTTCAGCAGGGGATCTCCAAGACATTTCACCAGATCAGTGAAGGACTTGCAGGTTGGCCGAGTGACTTTCTGGCTTTTTGCCGCAGTACAATATGCAACAATGTTGGGCAGGATGTCAATCACTCTCTGTGCTGGGTCTGCATTCTCCAGCCACCTGATAAATGCATTATAAAACATAATTACTCACTGTGCGTGCGAGCATACATACACACACACACGCACACCCCCCCCCCCCCCCCCCCCCCTAAACAATCAAGACTAATCTGTTAAGTTTTCATTCCCGCAACATCCAGTGTTGTTGTTTACCCTCTGTGTGTGTGTGTGTGTGTGTGGTGTGTGTGTGTGTGTGTGTGTGTGTGTGTGTGTGTGTGTGTGCGTGTGTGTGTGGTTACATCGTATACACATGTGTATATATCTTTCATAAAGAGAGAGAGAGGAACTTGGAGACACATATAGCAAAAATCTGCATCGTTCACAGTCAAACCACCCTCTCTGCTGACCCTTCTCTTGCAGAAGCAGATCTATGCTCAATCCAGACAAGCATCTACTAATCTATAAAGTCTGATATAGTCAAACACACCTGCGTTCAGAGAGAGAGAGAGAGAGAGAGAGAGAGGGGGGGGGGGGGGGAGGGAGAGAGAGAGAGAGAGGAGAGATGGGGGGAAAAGAGAGAGAAACAACTTACAAAGTAAGAGAGACAGAGGCAGAGAGAGAGAGAGTAAAAGTAAAAAATATTTTATTAAATTAGTGTCAGGCTTCAGCCCAAAACATGACAGTCATAAAAATTGCATAGGTAATAGTAATAATGTTGATAAAGTCTGCATCCGCATAGCTGTTTTTGCTTTATATACTGAGAGAGAGAGAGAGAGAGAGAGAGAGAGAGAGAGAGAAGAGAGAGGAGAGAGAGAGAGAGAGAGGGAGAGAGAGAGAGAGAGAGAGAGACAGACAGACAGACAGACAGACAGACAGAGAGAGAATATAAATTTGTGGAAACATACCTGTGTTTGCAGAATTTCATAGGGAACTGTTGCTGCTCCAGACACTGCTAGGAAATCCTCTCGTCTTGCCGGCGAATCATGAAACAGGTGGTAGCATGATGAAATCAATGTCTCAAGATCCCAAGGTGTTGCAGCACAACCTGCTCTGAAGGCATTATGCAGAACATGTAAACCACACGTGCCAATTTCTATCATCTTCATGGAAGACTGTTTGGCAATGTCTTCTTTCAACATTCTTTCAAGTTTTTGTTGACATTAGGTCCGTCCATTGACAGCTGCAACAGTTTGGAGTGGCCAAGGGAAGTCACAAGAGGGTTTAAGTTCTTCAAGCAATACTTCAGCAGTAGCATGGCCCATGAATTTGGAGTCAAAGTATCTTGTAAGAACACAATTACGGTCCCAGAATCTGACATACACATCCAAACTGTTTTTCCTGGAGATTCTGGTTCAGCGTTTCATCAAAAAGAAGCACATAGTTTTCTGCTGCCTTTACTTGTTTTGTAAGCTCAGAAGAAAAATATGGCCCAAGACCAAAAGTACACAAGTATCTTGGTTTTGGTTTCTCCACAGGAAAACGCTTGCAGCAATGTTGCTGTCAGGAAACATGGCTTGAAACAGCTGTTTGATGCCATCACATGATTTCATACTGTAATGGGATGTTATGCACTTCATTGCCCACAACACCTCGGCTTTCAACACTTCTGTGCCAGACACGTAGGATGCCAAACTACCACACTGTTTTTCTTTCTGCGTCGCAGCTGATGAGACAGGAACCTCTGAAGATGTCACTGGTGCAACAGAGGAGGAGCTGGTTGTGGAAGACTTCTTGCTGTGGATGCCCATGAAGTCACCAATGGGTGCAACCACTTTGTCAATGGAAGCCACATTCTTCTTGTGCTTTGCACCTGAAATACAAATTTTCTTTTGTGTTTATAAAAGTTTTAATCAAGACACCAAAAATCGTTCTTGTTTATCATCATATCAATTTTATTATTACTAGTAGGCAAAATCTTTATAATCATCACTATCATTATCACTATTATCATTATCATCCTAAGTATTGTCACAATTATATGTCTTTAACATTGTTTAAAGAGACAGTGTATGATGTTACTGCTATATCTGTATCAGAAATTTAAAAAAAATTGTAAATATTGATTGATCATTGTTATTATAAAATTCTGTCAATATACTGTTAAATATTAATTAAAATGAATGTTCTTGTTATTGTGAAATAAATACCAGTATCACTTACTGTTTTATATCAATTGCTATTAATGGTATTAACTTTTTAAAAAATCACTATTACATTTACAATTATGTACTCTCTATATGGAAAGAAATACTATCTTCATTTCACATTAGTATTTAACTATAACATGATTATAAGTTCACATGAATATTTCCTATTAGTATTGTTCCCAACCTTTTAAAAATATAATTAAAAATAGTATGAATGAAAATAGTGGGTAGCAGTGGTGGTAGTAAACAGCGTAGTAGTACTAGTTAAGTAGTAGTATAATAATATCAGAGCAGAAGTTCTAGGAGAAGCAGTATTAGAACAGAAAGAAGTAGTACTAGTAGTAGTTGCAGTAGAGCTGAGGTAATCACCACTTTGCAAAATTCTGGCAATATTTGTAACAGTGTTTCCTTCAAAGCGCAGGTCACATGGTCACATTCTTTTTTCTTTTCTTTTCTTTTCTTTTAAAGGGCAAAAACGTCAACCTGAACAACGAAAAAAAAAAACAAAACAACAAGTAGGTTGAGGTATGGCTGATGGGAGAGCGTTTGGATAGCTTGGCTAACTACTGAAACAAAAGGTTCACCAAAAATCATTTTCCGTCTTCGTCTCATTTTTCTTCCTGTGACCAAGAGAATGTGACCGGTGATCCCGCGCGATGAACACTGTACTGACTTACCGCCGTTATGGCTGATGAGGGCTCCTTCACCCATCGATCCAATATCGATGTTTTTTCTGCACGCTGCACAGTACGCAGACCGCTTGTTGCCAGCATTTTTCCGCAGCCATCGTTTGTAAGTCGAAATTTTCGAGCCACAGCTCGTTGAAAACGCACTGGCCCGGCATTTTGATTTCTCTGAGAGACCCGGATATTCCAAGGGGAAGTAACTCGCGTGCGCTTGAAATCGAGAGTTCGTCTGCTACTCAATTTGCTGCGGTTCATCCGATCGCATTTATTATATTTTATCGTTGTTTCCTCTTATATGTTAAAATTTCATGGTCCCCCGATTTTTTTCGGAGTGGATATCTTATACTGGTGACATAACTCTAAATTCACAAACTTTCACAAACCATATTCATGTTTTCCTATTTTTCAAAGACTTTCCAGGGCCTGGAAAATAACATCTTTTTTCCCCAAACTTTCCCAAACGCTACGAACCCTGTGGTCATACCAGGGATAGGGTGAGGATGACGACTACTACTGCAGGACAGCTGGTCATACCAGGGATAGGGTGGGGATGAAGACTACTACTGCAGGACAGCTGGTCATACCAGGGACAGGGTGGGGATGAAGACTACTGCAGGAAGGCTGGTCATACCACGGATAGGGCGGGGATGAAGACTACTGCAGGAAAGCTGGTCATACCAGGGATAGGGTGGGGATGAAGACTACTGCAGAACAGCTGGTCATACCAGGGATAGGGTGGGGATGAAGACTACTACTGCAGGACAGCTGGTCATACCAGGGACAGGGTGGGGATGAAGACTACTGCAGGAAAGCTGGTCATACCAGGGATAGGGCGGGGATGAAGACTGCAGAACAGCTGGTCATACCATGGACAGGGTGGGGATGAAGACTACTGCAGGACAGCTGGTCATACCAGGAATAGGGTGGGGATGAAGACTACTGCAGGAAGGCTGGTCATACCAGGGATAGGGTGGGGATGAAGACTACTACTGCAGGACAGTGGTCATACCAGGGATAGGGTGGGGCATGAAGACTACACCAACAGAAAGAAAACAAGTATGCTGGCTATTTCCCCAAGGCCATGTCAGTTTGCTTGGTAGAAGCATCTCCTGCCCTTTAGCCATCCAACCCTTCTGTGACTACAGAACAGCCCAGTACTCTCGAAATGGACCCTTGAAAGCCCAAGCACACATGAAATAAACCTATCTTCCAGACCCAACTTACGTTATTGGTTTTGAACATGACTTTGATGTCCCCCTCAATGTTGCACAGGTTCTGTGGCTCAATGACAATGCTGTCACTGTCAGGGAATCTGATCACCTGTCAGACAGCATCAAAGAACAGATTACATCACAATGATGACACTGTCACTTAAGAGAACTGGATACATGTCAGTATTGTAGCCATACCATGCTGTCACTGTCACAAACATGGATCACCTGTCAGTGTTGTAGCCATACCATGCTGTCACTGTCACAAACATGGATCACCTGTCAGTGTTGTAGCCACACTATGTCACTGTCACAGACCTGGATCATCCGTCAGTGTTGTAGCCACACTATGTCACTGTCACAGACCTGGATCACCTGTCAGTGTTGTAGCCACACTATGTCACTGTCACAGACATGGATCACTGTCAGTGTTGTAGCCACACTATGATGTCACGTCACAGACATGGATCACTGTCAGTGTTGTAGCCATGCTATGATATCACCGTCACAGACATGGATCACCTGTCAGTGTTGTAGCCATATAATGATGTCACTGTCACAGACATGGATCACTTGTCAGTGTTGTAGCCAATAATGATGTCATTGTCACAGACATGGATCACCTGTCAGTGTTGTAGCCATGCTATGATGTCACTGTCACAGACCTGGATCACCTGTCAGTGTTGTAGCCATATAATGATGTCATTGTCACAGACATGGATCACCTGTCAGTGTTGTAGCCACACTATGTCACTGTCACAGACCTGGATCACCTGTCAGTGTTGTAGCCACACCATGCTGTCACTGTCACAGACATGGATCACCTGTCAGTGTTGTAGCCATATAATGATGTCACTGTCACAGACATGGATCACCTGTCAGTGTTGTAGCCATATAATGATGTCACTGTCACAGATTATAGATCACCTGTCAGTGTTGTAGCCATATAATGTCACTGTCACAGACATGGATCACCTGTCAGTGTTGTAGCCATATAATGTCAATGTCACAGACATGGATCACCTGTCAGTGTTGTAGCCACACCATGCTGTCACTGTCATAGACATGGATCACCTGTCAGTGTTGTAGCCACACTATGATGTCACTGTCACAGACGTGGATCACCTGTCAGTGTTGTAGCCACACTATGATGTCACTGTCACAGACATGGATCACCTGTCAGTGTTGTAGCCACACTATGATGTCACTGTCACAGACCTGGATCACCTGTCAGTGTTGTAGCACACTATGATGTCACTGTCACAGACATGGATCACCTGTCAGTGTTGTAGCCATACCATGCTGTCACTGTCACAGACATGGATCACCTGTCAGTGTTGTAGCCATATAATGATGTCACTGTCACAGACATGGATCACCTGTCAGTGTTGTAGCCATGCTATGATGTCACTGTCACAGACCTGGATCACCTGTCAGTGTTGTAACCATGCTATGATGTCACTGTCACAGACATGGATCACTGTCAGTGTTGTAGCCACACTATGATGTCACTGTCACAGACCTGGATCACCTGTCAGTGTTGTAGCCATGCTATGATGTCACTGTCACAGACATGGATCACCTGTCAGTGTTGTAGCCATGCTATGATGTCACTGTCACAGACCTGGACCACCTGTCATTGTAGCCATGCTATGATGTCACTGTCACAGACATGGATCACCTGTCAGTGTTGTAGCCATGCTATGATGTCACTGTCACAGACATGGATGACCTGTCGTGTTGTAGCCATGCTATGATGTCACTGTCACAGACCTGGATCACCTGTCAGTGTTGTAGCCATGCTATGATGTCACTGTCACAGACCTGGATCACCTGTCAGTGTTGTAGCCATGCTATGATGTCACTGTCACAGACATGGTTTGCCTGTCAGTGTTGTAGCCATGCTATGATGTCACCGTCTCAGTAAGGTGACTAATGAGAGAAAAATCAGGTGACCAGTCACAGTCAGAGGTTCGGAGAGAGATATCCCTTAGAATGACATGACAGTGAGAGCAGGGGGCCTGGCTAAGGTCTAAGCTTCATTGCACAGCTCAAGCAGGAAAGGCTGACTGTTGGCTCAAGCAGGAAAGGCTGACTGTTGGCTGTGATGTTGGCTCAAGCGGGAAAGGCTGACTGTTGCCCCAAGCAGGAAAGGCTGACTGTTGGCTCAAGCAGGAAAGGCTGACTGTTGGCTGTGATGTTGGCTCAAGCAGGAAAGGCTGACTGTTGGCTGTGATGTCAGCTCAAGCAGGAAAGGCTGACTGTGGGCTGTGATGTCAGCTCAAGCAGGAAAGGCTGACTGTTGGCTGTGATGTCAGCTCAAGCAGAAAAGGTTGACTGTGGCTGTGATGTCAGCTCAAGCAGGAAAGGCTGACTGTTGCCTGTGATGTCAGCTCAAGCAGAAAAGGTGACTGTGGGCTGTGATGTCAGCTCAAGCGGGAAAAGGGCTGACTGTTGGCTGTGATGTCAGCTCAAGCAGAAAAGGTTGACTGTGGGCTCTGATGTCAGCTCAAGCAGGAAAGGCTGACTGTTTTGTACCGTATTCCTCTGGTAAAGCATGCTGACTGTTTGTTACTGTATTCTTCTGGTAAAGCAGGCTGACTGTTTTGTTACTGTATTCATGCTGACTGTTTTGTTACTGTATTCCTCTGGTAAAGCATGCTGACTGTTTTGTTACTGTATTCCTCTGGTAAGCAGGCTGACTGTTTGTTACTGTATTCATGCTGACTGTTTAGTACTGTATTCCTCTGGAAAAACATGCTGACGGTTTTGTTACTGTATTCCTCTGGTAAAGCAGGCTGACTGTTTTTGTTACTGTATTCCTCTGGTAAAGCAGGCCGACGGCTTTGTTACTGTATTCTTCTGGTATGGTAGGTTCACTGCTCTGTTTCTGCATTTTGTTCTGGTAAAACATGCTCACAGGGTCAACATAAATGCAATCTGTATCATCCATGGAACAAGAATAATTATGTAACAGTTGTGCTTGTAGTTTTATTTGCCCATAAGAAGGTTTCAGTCTGTTTATATACAGGTGTTTGCTGTAACTAACAAGCTCTGCCAGACAATGTGTTCTGAGGCAAATTTTTGATCTTTTGGTGCATTTTGGTTATGGAAACATTTAGTAACATGCAAAAATCATCCTTTGTTTTCTCTTCAAATGTGAGGATCATTTTAAAGGCAGAACGACCTCTTCCCCTTCATAATCTGACATGCCACAGGCGGTGTATGACTTGCATCAATAGCAACTAGTCACAAGCTGTATTTCTGCTCACCGTTTCAAAACATATGGTTCCTGAGTTATTGATTATTGAGAATGAAACTGTTCATGAATACATACCTCAAAAGTTAAACATTACTGACAGTGAAAGTGTTCATAAAGACCATATCAAGCAATAATTGAGAACGAAACTGTTCATGACTAAAAGATCACAAAGTGATCAAGTTTTTAAATGAAATGATTGACAATCATACACCCCTTTTTTGTACTCCCAGTTTCTTATAGAACAGGGAGTACTTTAGAATGGGAACGAGGAGAGAATGTAAATATGTTGGTTCAAACCGCCCATGTGATTCTGCCCGAAAACCCCCATTTTCACATACACATCGCGTCCATCTCATATCAGTTTTGGCCAAAATTAACACCTGTTTTCCAAAAAAATTAACACCTCAAAACCTCTAAATATTGACGAAATCAGCAAATTAAAAACGGGGGTTTCCGTGCAGAATAATATGGGTGATCGTGAACAAACATATTTACATTCTCTAAAGAGACATAAAATTAAGGTTTATATGGTTTGACCGTCTCCAATCCCAGGCCGGTTCTAAATCAATATAGCCGCCACGGCTTTCGCTGCAGCCTTGTGCAACGGAACCGTGTAAAATCACGTGACAGCTCGCACCTCACGTGTGCGCATTCAACCAATCGACAGGAGGTATGACGTCATTCCTGGACGGGACTGGCGAGCCTGTCGATCTTTTCCGGCCGGATGCTAAGGAGTGAGGACATGCTTTTTAGCTCGCCGCTGTTTGAAACCGGTCTGGTCAACAGAGAGCTTAAATCTTTTGGAACCCAATCAGGTGAAACGTGAAATGACAGTAAGTGAACTGGATGATTTTTTACGTAATTGTTTTGTAGATAAACTTGATAATGAGCCGATTGATGAAGGTTCTTTTATGAAATTGAAAACATGGCTGAAATTAACGCCTGTTTTGTTGAAGGTTGGTTATGAGATCAAAGCTGAAAAACGTAAAACTCTTCGACAATCTTTGGTTTTAGGCCATTGGCTTGAAAGAACAAAAGCCGTTTTAAAAAAATCTAACCCAAAAGCGTCCTGGAGAATTATTTAAAAAACAAAATTTTTGATGGAACCCACTCTGTGTAAAAAACTGGCGGAATTATCATTTTGTTTTTACCACTATCCAAAATTCTACAAGCTTGGAATTTCTATCCACAGCTTGTATGAGAAAAGAAGGCTCATTTTAAAATATATGCAAAGCGACGTTGGTTTTCGTGATTTCTAGCAATTTGACTAAAGTCTAGCTGATGAGGTTAGACACACGGGTCCAAGAGACAGCGACGGTTATTGATCCAGCAGCTCTATGGAGTGGACTGCTAGCAGCAAGCAGGTCCCCGCCTAAAGGCTAAAAAATATGCCAGAACTGGGCCATTGTTCAGCGCCGAACAGCGACCTAGAAAGGCCCTCCACAGAACTAAAAATACGTCAGAACTGTGTCATTGTTCAGCGCTGAACAGCGACCTAGAAAGGCCCTCAACAGGGCTGAAAATAATACTGAGGGAGGTAACTCCTGCACACACAACACCCCCACCCACCCCACGCACACCCACCCCCACCTCACCCCCACCCCACGCATGCACACCCCCCAACCCACACACGCACACCCACCCCGCGCATGCACATAACTTTTTTCTAATTTTTGCAAAAAAACAAGAGAAACTGATTACTTAATTTTTTTAATTTATGATTTAAATTGGTTTAAAAAAATGAAGGCCGAATTACTACAGAGCTTATTACTATACTTTACGATTGGATTGGAGAGGGAGGGTGATAAAGAAACAGTTAAAGAACAGGTTTGAAGAATTAATTACTGATCTCTTTAATCGTATAGACATGCGAGAAGATGTATTGGAAGCTATCAGCAAAATACCAGATTCTTGGTCACAACCAATTATAAAGTTGTTTGCTATTTTAGTTGATTTAAAATGGCCCCTGAAGATGTTAATCTGACTGTTTCTACCACCCTGAAGGAGTAGCTATTCGCTTTAATGAAGATCAGGTTTTGCGATTAGAAAAGACTATGAATAACAGCTGAATTTACAATTAATTTTTATTTATTTTATATTAAAAAAATGGCTGTCGAACTTAGTGAATCTGAGTTAAAGAATTGTAATGAACTATTTGACGAAACAATGAAATATTAAACATTGATTTTAGTGAATTTGGGTTGAGAATGATATAGACAATATAATAAAAGATAATAGTGAACTATTTAACGAAGCAATCAAAGTGATGAACATTGACTGTAGTGATTCAGAAAAAGCTAAAATATTGGCGGACGTTATTGTAAGGTTAACGTGTCTTGAAGTGTTGCGGCACTTGGGCGAAGAATAAAATAGCGTTTTTACTTACTTTTATTTACATTTATTTTTTTGATTTACGTAAATATTGTGGCTTTAAAAAATGACGACCACAAGTAAATTCGAGGCCGGAAAACTATATACGATGGAAGAAATATTTAGCAGCGACAAACAATTAAGCAATACGTTCAGTGAAGTAGACATGAACATCATAAACCCTACAAACGTTCATGAAAGCGTGGCACATGCTATCTCTAAAATTCCCAGAGTCTCTTCAACGCGAACTGCCAGTAAAAGTGTTGTTGGCCGTTCTGATTGATTATATAACGCCTGATGGTACTAACATGCCAGTCTGGTTTTCAACAAGGCAGAAAGAAGTAATCAGCTATCACGATTTTAACTCTAACTGGGCTGACTACATGCTTACACAGTTTATAACCATGCAAGTGAGGAGGCAAAGTTAAGGGGCTCTGGCTGGTCTGAGGGGACAGTACTTGAAATCAAATTAAGACAAACAAAGTTCTATCCTATAGTTGGCAATTCTTACCTTCCTCTTCCAAAAGAGTTAGTTTTAAAACGAGCAGTCTTAAACATACATAATTCTGACAACATGTGTTTTTATGTGGTGTGTTTTAGCACATCTACATCCTGTTAAAAATCATGCAAACAGAGTTTCCAATTATGAAGCATACAAACAAGAGCTGAACTTTGATAACATAACCTTTCCAGTAAGCATAGAAAGCATATCTCAGTTTGAAGAGCAAAACAAACCAATCACCGTAAACGTATACACATGGTCTGTAAAAGCCGATATAGTGCCTTTAAGGGTTTCTCCAAACGCCCCCGCTTTTGGCGAATCACTTGACAAACATGTAGACTTGATACTGTTTGCAGATAGTACAAAGAGTCATTATGTATTAATCAGAATAATAAGCAGACTTATGGCTTTTACCATCAAAGAATCTAGCTAAAAAAGAGCTTTGTAGAAGATGTTTGCGCAGAATCTCCACTATAGAAGCAGCTGACGACCATAAAACTCGTTGTAAAAGTATTGTAGACTGTGAAACCAAACTCCTCACACCTAAACCGGGGTCTAAAGTTAGTTTTAAGAATATACACAAAATGCAGATGAGCCCATACGTGGTTTATGCTGACTTTGAATCGCTCTTACCGCAGTACTATGGCCCACAACAGCAAGAACAGAAAACAACCTTATTAAGCCATCATCAGATCTGTTCTTATGCGTTTATTGTGTTAGGTCAGACGGCCAACACACAACACCCGAGATTTACAGAGGCCCAACGCAGCTAGCAGATTTTAGAGCAGATGAAACAACTTCGCAATCAGCTATCCAACCAACTAAATCTTTCAGACATTGTTATGACTCCTGAAGACCAAGAACGTTATGATTCATCTACACGCTGTTGGATTTGCAATAAAGAATTATTAGGCAACGCAGTAAGAGACCACGATCACATTACTGGAAAGTTCAGAGGGGCTGCACACAACAATTGTAATCTTCAACTTAAGGTTGACCCTAAGACATGGAAACTGCCTATCTTCTTTCATAACTTAAGAGGCTACGATTCTCATTTATCATGCAAGCAGTGACATCTGAATATAAGAGGGTTACCTGCATTGCGCAATCTTCAGAAAAGTACATGACTTTTACTCTTGACTCTTTATCCTTTTATGACTCTGCCCAACATCTGATGGCTAGTTTAGATAAACTCTGCCCAACATCTGATGGCTAGTTTAGATAAACTGTCGGGATCCCTACAAGACTTCCCAATCACTAAACGATACTTTGATCCATCTTTAGTGCGCAAAGGCGTTTACCCTTATGAATACATGGACTCGTGGGAAAGTTTTGACGAGCCGGCGCTGCCGCATAAAGATGATTTTTACTCTAGGCTTAGAGGGAAAGGCATAACTGACTCTGAATATGAATACGCTCAGAAAGCTTGGACAGAATTACACTGTCAAACAATGGGCGATTATCATGATCAATATTTATTGGCTGACGTGTGTTTATTGGCAGACGTCTTTCAGAATTACAGATCTACATGCATGAAACATTACAACTTAGACTCATCACATTACATCTCTGCCCCAGGTCTTTCTTGGGACGCTTTCTTAAAGTCTACAAACATTCATATTGACTTAATATCTGATCTCCCCACACTCCAGATGATTGAAGACGGGTTGAGGGGAGGTATTAGCAGGGCCTCACACCCTTACTGCAAAGCCAACAACAAAAAATTTAGACAACTATAACCCCACAAAACCATCCAACAATCCAAAAGGGTATTTAACCCCCAAACAATCGTATGGGGGGGGCCTGAGTCAACCGTTTCCCACTGAAAAACCCAAAAAAAAGAAAAAAAGGGGGACCTCACATGTTAACACCGGGGGAAAAGGCATTCGTCACAGCTTACACCTGAAAACCCCCAACGGGACTAATTTTGGGAAGTAAAACTAAAAAAACCTAAAAATTACAAATCTCCACAACGTTACCCCCTACTGAAGAAAGATTAAAGATGACCCCCACCCGAACCCCAAAACTTTTCCCCAAATCTTAACAAAAAATAAATATTTTTCCATTACAGACCCAAAAATTTTATTTAAAACCCCGGGTTAAAAACTGACAGCTGTTCATACAATAATTACTGCATAAAGATTTTTTAAAAGGGGCCAAACTCAAGAAGAATACTGATCTTAAAACCCAACCCACGAGTTTCAGAAAAAGACTTTTTTTAAAAACTGAGAACAACAGCAATTTTTGGAAAAACCCTTTGGAGAACGAAAAAAACCGAAAAGGGGATTTTAAATTATTTACAAAAGAAAACCAAGAAATTTAAATTTTGCCTCTAAACCAACATCAAGACTTAAAAGTTTAACGACGCCTGGGGGCATTTTTGAAAAAAAAAAAGATTTTAAAATTTGGACAACCCGGGTGTTTTTAAATCGCTTACCGTATTAGAGTTGTCAAAGCAAAGGGATGTTAGAATTTTTTGAAAGCCCTATTTAAAAAACCGCGGTACCCAGAAAAAGAGTCCTTTACACAGACACTGACATTTTTAATTCAAAGACGTCCCCACAAAGACTTCAAAAAAAGGAAATTTAAAAACCCAAAAGGGTATTTAAAGGAACAAAGGGATGGACGACACATGTACTATCCAAAAACAGCCCCTTACTTTTAAAACCCTTCGAACAAAAAATGTTTGGAAAGATGAAGATAACTTAAGGGGCCATTTATCAAAAAAAATTTTGGTTTCCCGGTCGAAGATGTATAGCGTTGCCACCAGACTTCTGTAATGAAGAAGGTTTAAGGGGCAAAATTAAAAAAAGTTGCAAAAAAAATAAAACTAAACGTTTAACTCCCAACCAACCCCTCTTTAAAAAAAGGGAATTTTTAATAAACACAAATTTAATCCGCTTTTACTCTTCATAAAAGTAAAAAAACAACTGCAGAAAACAAAAAATCACTAGTCCCCTAACAAAAACAAGAAAAATTTAAACTCACCCTTGAGTTTTCATATGTTTTAAAGGGCATTGGAGAACTTTAAAAGTTTAAACTTGCTAATTTTGGCCTGTACTTAACTTAAAACCTAACTATACTTTTTAAAAGAACAAAAAAACAAAAACTTAAAAAACCTAACAAGAAACTTTTTTTAAGAACCTAACTAGTACTTAAAAAAAGAACTTTTTTTAAATTTGAAACTTTAAAAGTAATTTATTTGGGCATTTAAACTTAAAAATACTTTCTATAATAACTTAACTTGTACTTTTTTTTAGTTCTTAATTTGTATTTTAAATTTTGTTCTTAACTTGAAAATTATCAGTTTTTAACCCTAGAAATTTTATTTAGTTCTTAACTTTTTCTTTATCTAGTTCTTAAAAAATTTCCATAAAAAAAGGGTCTACAGCAAGGTTGCATTTTTTTTTGCAAAGGTTCTTCTTCTTTACGGGCCTTTTGGGGTTTTTGTAACTTGCTGCAAAAGAATGGCGTAGACATTTGAAATGCAAAAAATTTCCCCCACCAACAACAACACGGCAAATACAAATAATAAAAATTTATTTTTTTTTTTGCGATGGTTTTTTTAATTTGGGGGGTTTTGGGTTTTTACGGCGATGTTGTATTACAATCTAACAATTTTTGTTTTGCGTTTGGGTTTGTTTTTCCCTCAGTCTGCCCCATTCAGCATTAAAACGCCCCAGCACAACACCCCCGGGTTTTTTTTACCTTATTAAAAAATTACTCATTTGGGGCACATTCATTTTGGGGCAAATTCACTTGTGGCACATTCGGGCTCCTCCCAGACGTCCGGCGGACTGTCCGGGGCGTCTTCCCCTTTAGGGTTTAAATTTTTTTTTTATTGCGTTTAAAATTTTAATATGATCAAAATTAAAAAGATTAAAATAAAAAATTTCCCACGATGAATGGCATAAAAATCGCCCCCCCCCAAATCGAAAAACATGTCCATGCAAGATTTTTCTGGGGACTTTTTTAAAAAATTTGGATCTTGTGAAAGCTTTTTTTTAAATCTTCTTTTTAATAAAACCGGCGCCATCTTTTCTTACAAAACAAAAGCATATAGCTAATCATTGTCGGGAACCAACCCAGATCTAACCATTTTTTGACCCTACTGCGTTTCCCGTACCTACTAGAACTTCTCAACTCGAATTTTGGGGAAAAGTTGTTAAAATCGTTAAATTTACTTAGTTCAGTGCCTAAAAAACTGTCTATTTTTTTTCCCCCACACCCTAAAACAATATAACTTTCTTTAGGTAGTTGTTTTAGGGGGTAGTTTTCTTGCCCCCCACATTTTAATATTTTCACAATCCTTTTAAAAAAAGCAAAAAAAAATAATATACTATTTTTAAAACCCATGATTTAACGTTATTTAAAATTATGCATGCCTATCGTTGGGTTATATCTTTTAAACCCCTTTTTCAAAATGTTTGTTGGGGATAAAACCACCCAACTTTGGAAAGAAGAAGTTTTCGCCAAAACAGTTCCAATTTTATTTTAGCTTTAACAACAAAAGATTACTGTTTAAAAAGCACATAGACACCTTTTCTTATTATAAAAAATTTTAATTTTTTTTTTGGGTTAAAAAAAAGATGGGGCAAAAAAAGATTATAAATACGATTTCCACTCTGCTGAAAATTACGGCCTTAGAAAAAGGCAATAGCGTTTTAGCAAAAAAAAATGTTTAAATGAACCCGGGCGGATCTGGGAAGGTTAGACATTGAGGACGTTTTTTTAAAAGGTTAAAATTGTAATTACTGCGGGGAAATTGCATCAAAAGACTTTTTTGTTCACAGGGTTTAAAACCCGGGGGAAAATATTGGGTTCATAAAAAAATTAATTCATAAGAAAATTTTAAATTTAATAAAAAGATGGCGGGAGTAGTTATGATGGTAGGGGGGGCAAATTGTTAACTTTTTAAAGCCTTCTCGGGAAAAAGCAATTAAATTTTTAAAAAAATTTGGGGCCCCCGATGAAAAAGAAAACGGCTAACAAGGCAATAGAAGATTTACTAAGGCAAGAGATGCTTACAGAAAAAAACAATGCTCATTTTAGATTTTAAATGAAAAAAAAGTTAAGGGAACAGGACTGCGAGCACACATTTAAAAGACGTTAATAGGAAAAGAATGAGAAATTTAATTAGGGCCCAGAAAAAATTTTTCTAACATCACCCCCCGCCAAAAGGGTCGACTTTTATAAACCCCCCTCAAAAAAAACAAAAATAGAAAAAATTGGGTTTTTTAATTGTGGTGCTATGGGGCAACCATTCTTCCGCATAATCAATTAAAAATAATTAAAATAAAATTAAAAAACAGCCCCTTTTTAAGGGGCCCAAAAACAAGGGACAAAAAAATATTAACCCAAAATTTTTATTAAAAGGAAAACGCTATTGAAAAACTGAGAAAAGGGCCAAAAATTTCCCTAAAATCGTTTGCGAAAGCCCTGGTTTTTCAAAAAAAGGGAAATTTTTGGGCAAATATATCTGCCTCCCCAAAAGAAAAAAAAAACCTAATTTTTTTAATTTTTTTCCCAAATGACCCCCACCAAATGGACTTGCGGGTATCTTCCACATGCAAATTTAAGAAAAAAAAGTTTAATTTAAGCCTGACGTTGAAAGACATGGCTTCAAGATACAAAAAACGCTGAACCTTAAAACCAATAAAACCCAAACTGCTGGGGCAGGGGTTTTAAAAACAAAAAAATTATCTTTGCAGGCCCCTTTAAAAGAACCAAGGAAAATTAAATTTGTTTAGGGAAAAGATTTTAAAAAGGTTTCTGAAAACCCTTTTTTGTTTTTAAAAAAACATTTTTACAGTTAAGAGAGGGATCCCGGGAAACCCCTCAAACAAAACCCTATAAAAAACTTTAATAAGAACCTAGCTGAAGCCTTTTTAAAACCAAATAAATATCACAGAAAATTATGGAAAAGAACGCCAAACAAAGAAGGGTTTTGGGAGATTGCCATCATTCTTACGTGCCAGGGAACAATGAAGAATTTAAAGAAACCGGGTTGAAGCCAAAAAAGCATAAATTTAAAAAAAAATTAAGCATTACGAAAAAGGGTGCAGGGGACTCAAAAACTCTTGCCGTTTGACTAAAAGTAAGATACTTTTAAAGCCCTGGGGAAACAGAAGGGGATTTTGAATTAACCCCCAATTTCCCATAAAGGAGCGTAAATTTTATAATTTAAAAATTTTGAAACAACCCCCCCCCTTTTATTATTTAAAAGAGAACTCTCTCGTCCAAAAAGCCCCCCCTAAAAGACGTTTTGTTTTGTAAAGTTGCAAGTTGTCCCCCCAAACACAGTGAGTTTTTCAAAAAAAAATAAGGGTTTAATTTTTCTAAACTTTTTTTTTTGGGGCTATTTGGGTTTTAAATTATCGTGTTTTGTTTTTTTTAAATTTTTGTTTAACTGCATCAGTGTCTACCTGCCTTAAGTAAAAAGTTTTTTTTTTCTTCCCCACTCCCTTTTAAGTTCAATTTTTTTTTCCGCCTTAATCCCCACCATCCGCCATAAGCTTCTGAAATTCTTCGTCTGTAATGTTTTCATCCTCCCCCCAGATTTTTCTTTTTCAATTTTTAATGAAAAAAGTTTTTCGATGCAAGGGCAACAATGGCAGTGGCTTTTGTAATTTTTGGGGTTTTTAAAATTTTTTAAAAAAGCCCCTTACAATCATAGACATTGGGGCCTAAACCTAAAAACCCCCAACCCCCCAAAGCAAAAAAGACCCGGCGCCCCCGCCCCCGGGGGGCCCAAAACAGCAACAAAGATCCAAACACTTACCATAGCTAAACAGCCGATGGCCATTAAAATTTCATAAGAAAAGTATTAAAGCTTTAAAACATATTTTTTTCTTTAACTCTTACTTAAAAAAAGTCACTTTTTATTTCCTTTTTAAGTTTATTTTTCTTTAAAACTAAACTGTTGAACCTCCAAATTTTTAAAAAAGAATTTTTTTTATTAATTAAAACTTGTACATATCTTTTTATTAATCCTTCTGGCAGCACTTTAAATTTAAAAAGGGAAAACGCAATAAAATCAACATACTTTAAAGAAATAAAGTCCAGTACTGTTATTTGTCTTTGTCAACCATCACAGAACCTTGTCCGATGAACATGGGGTTTTTTTTTTGGGGCTTTCCTTTTTTTTGTAATTCAATGCCCCAGCTTAAGAGGGGCATCCAAGTTTTTTGGCTTTTTTTTTGTATAACCCCCCTGAAATTTAACCCCCAAGTTTTTGGGAAACTAGGTCGCCCTCCCTCGGGGTAAAAAAAAAAGCAAAAAACATCGTCATTTTGCCTAGGTAGTGACAAAACGGTGGGGAAATTCTAACCCCCGGTTTTCCCTTTTCCCCCCAAACAAACGGACTTTCCCTTTCCTTTTGCATATATTTAGAATCCCCGCCTAGTTTTTTTCAATGTTTTTTTTGTTTGTTCCTGGAACCAGGCAAACCCAAAATGGGGCCCCTTTAAATTTAAAGCTTTTCTAAAATTGTTTTTCTTAAAAAGTATACATTGGGGGTTCGTAGTTTTAAACCTTTTGATTCCAAGCAAAATTTTATAAGCAACGCCCAACATTCTCTCTTTTATGGGAAATTTGTTTTTCATGTTTGCCAAAAACCCTTTCCCCTTTAAAATTTTTTATCTCTTCTAGGAAAGGGTATTTGCGTCCCCCTTTTTTTTTTCTTCAATTTTTGTTTTGTTTGTAAACCCCAACAAACTGGTTTCCAAATCCATAAACAATTTTCCCGGGAAATCCAAAAAAAAATCAAAATCATTGTGTCCCGCTGGGGGCTTTTTGCCTTCTACTGCAAAGCATTTAGGGGCAGCTGCCTTTTTTTAAATTTTGGCCCTCAAAACATTCCTTTTTTTAATATAAAAATTATTTAAAAAACAAATTGTTATAAAAACAATCAAAAATTAAAAAAACACAATAAACAAACGATAAACGGGGTCCCGAACCTTAAACATAGCTTTGGGGTGCTTAGTTTTTTAGCTGAAACCTTTTTTTTTATTTTTTTTAGCCCTCTTTATCCCTTATTATATAATTTTTTACTTAAAAAAATTTTTCAAAACTACTTTTGGGGGGGTTTTGTAAAATTTAAAACAAACCCATTTTAAATGCGATCGAAAATCTTTTAAGACAGAAAAGTAATTTTTTAGTTAAAAGCCCCCCACAGAAAAATAATTGGGGTGGGGGCCGCTAAAGGCCACTTTACAGAGCTTTTTTTTTTTTTAACAATTTTCTTCTCGGCTGAAAAAGTCCCTCAAAAAATAAAAATTTTTTTCGGGTTTCCCCCAAATATTTTATAGTAAAGTTCAAAAAATTTTTCTCGTTTGTCACTAGGTCAACTAAAAAATAAACCCCGGCTGTTTCCAAAAAAAACTTTCCTTTTTTTGTAGGCCCTTTTTTGTGCTAATGGTTGGCAGAATATAACAATTGCTCGTAATGAAAACCCGTATATTGTTTGTAACAAATCAAGTACAAACAGTTTCCCACACCCAGTTTTAAACCCCCCCCGAAAGAGGGAAAAGTGCGGGTCTTTTGGAAAAAACTTCAAGCAAACCATCTGTTTTTATTAGAAATATTTTCCTTTTACAATTTTTAAAAGGCGCTCCCTTTTTTCCTTTTTTCTTCAATGTTTCCCAGCATCACAAACCAAAAAAATGTGCCTTTTTATTGGGGGGGTCTCCGTCGCTTTTTTGTTTAATTAAAAATTTTTTTTACCCCCTTGCCCCCATCCCTTTTTCCAAATTCCAAAAAAAATCTGTTGTCAAATTTGGAACAAAATCCCAGCCACCGCCCAAATTTTGTTTTTAATAGGGCCTTTTGAGCCTTACATAAAAAGGCGAAGTTTTTTTCATTTCACAACAATTTTTTTGGGCCCTTTGGCCTCCCCCCACGAACAACTTTCTTATTTCCCTCAAAGGGTTGGTGAGGGAAAAATCCGCGAAACCCAATGCAACTTATCAGACTTGCCATTTTTTACACAGTCAAAAATTTTCCAAAAAATTTTAAAAATAAAACGCTTCTGATTTCTCTCGGGAAAAAGGGGTTGTTCCTTTTAGTAAAAAAAAAAAAAAGGAAAAAAAATTCCTTTTTAAAACTTCAGAGACGATTTTGATGTAGGTTTTCCAAAAGATTTTTCTCGCTTGTTTTTTTTTTTCTGTAAAAGGGGTGTAAACCTTTTATAATAAAAAACCGTTTTTTCTTTTTTAAAATGGGTTAAAAAATTGTTTCCCGGCCAGTCCAGGGTTTTGTAACAAACGTCAAACCAAGAGAGATGTCACGACTGGTATTTAGCTTCAGGGTCTTTTAACAAACGACAGGCCACAGGGTTTAAAAAGTTTTAAAGATAAGTAAGTTTTTCTTTTTGGGCGCCTTGGGAATTGGCAAAAGCGCCTTTTAACAGTTCAAAATCTAGAGGGGTCAGAATCTGGGCCAAATGCTTCTTTCAAAGCCTCAACTTTTTAAAATCATTTTTTGCATCCTCCGCTTTAAAAACCTGTGTTGAGGGGCCCTTTGGGCTTTGTATTCCCTTTATAAAAATTTCTCTTTTCTTTTTTTTTTAGGTACCCAAAAATTTAGAATAGAGGGCAAAAAAGTCGCCTTCCTAAAAAAAAAGACTTCTCTACCCCCAAAACCCAAATTTTTATAAACCCAAAAACTTGCCCCTGCCCCAAATTAGCGCAACATAGCATTAGGGCTTCTGATTTTTAAAATCTATTCTGAATGATAAATTAAACAGGGGCCTGGCCCTTATAACATAAACAGCGCCAAAATCCGGGGAAAATAACCCGTTAAAAAAATTTTCCGGGGTTAAATTTGGTTTTTTACCCCTAAATTCCCTCTTTCTTATACCTTTTTTTGCCTGGGGTTTTTCCATCCCTCTTCGTACGGGTCCCCGGGGCAAAAACCCCTAAGAGTTTTATTTTTTTAAAAAACAAAAAAAGAATATAAATAAAAATATGGATAAAAAATTTTACCCATTGATCCTGTGAAGGGAAAAAATAAACAGAACTAGGCCCTTCAATTTCAAAAAAGCTTGAAGGGCAGGGTTTTTTACCCCCCTAACAAAAGACCCCGAACTTTTTGCGAGAAAAAATCAATCAAATTTTATAAAAGCAAGGGGAGAAACGGGGCCCCGAAGGGTTGAACCTAACATTTTGAGGAAAATGGCGGGCATTTGTAAAAAAACTTTGGGGGAGGTCGTGTAAATTCTACTTCAATGAAAACCCAGCCTTTTTTAAAAAAAAGGGAAAAATAAGGCGGAAAACTCCCTAAGTCAAAGGCAAACAATTTTAAAACCCTTTTTGATTTAGAGCCGAAGCCGTTAGCCTTTTTCCCGAACTTGGAGCGGGGGGGCCAACACAACTAAAATACAAAACATACCTCTTCAAGATTTAAATCAAACAGCAGATGAACTAATAGCAGAAATTGAAACGAGTTTAAGCGAGGAGACAGTCAGAAAAACATTAGCAACAATTGATGATCCTCCATTGCCTGTGCGTGACCTCCGGGGCCTTAAGGGCGCTTTTACGACAATAAGAGAAGAACTAATGCTCGGCACAGCAAAACTTAGTAAGCTAGAGAGAGAGATAGAAGAAGAAAAAATAAGCTGGCTGATAACAATTTAGGGCAAGAGAAAAGGGTAGAATACAGCAGAAAATACAGGAGTTAATGGGCAAAAGGAAGGGCAGTTAAGCGCAATTTCTATTCTCAGAGGAAATCTAGAATCTCAAACAACCAGATTCAAAGAAACTATAAAGAGAATACTTCATGAAAACACTACGCTGGCAGAAAGAATAAGGATTCTGTTTAGAGAAGAGGGGATTACAGTAGTTAGCATATTAACGGCTGTTGGGTTTGCTATCTCTACACTCGTTTATGCTTTAACGGGCGTGCGCCAACAGGGCCAGTAACGCCTCCAACACCTCAGCCTGTAAAAGTTGGATTAGAAAACAATTGCATCATCTAGCAAACTTATTAAAGAAGTTAGCTGCCAAAGCGCTTGATGCTCTGCCTGGCATAATTGGCAGTGTTGTTAGTTGGGTTTTGTCTACTATAGGCAAAGTTGCTGGTTATATGGCTGACCATCTGTGGACGTTAGGAGTGTTAGCTGCTGGATTAGTTTTTAGTGAAATAAAGTATGGCTAATCCAGTAAAAGTTAAAAATACAACAAGGGCTGTCTTTTCGCTAGTGTGACTGTCAGTGTGAGGTAGATTAACAGGTGGAGTGCTTTCTGGGCTGCTTTCTGGCTGTGGGGCGGTTATAACTGGATCGCTTTCTTCAGAGCTAGGTACTTTCTTTAAAATGGATGGTGCAGGCCTTGTGTTTAAGCCTTGATTGTGCCCTAAGTTTTGGTCGTCTCCAGCTATGAGGATTTCATTGTTTAATTCTGTATCATGCCAATCTGTAGTCCAAGGTCAGAGGGTAGCATGTATAATCCATGGCCTACAACAAAGTCAACCTTTGACCTAGCATGTGCAAGAACATCTTGATACCTTTGTATGCTTGCAGGCAAATCAACAGCAGAGTTAATAGCATCTTCTAAATTGGCTAGAAATTGTTTTCTGGCATCAAAGCCTGTAGATTGATCTACTATGCTAGACTTAGTCTGTGCTTGTGCTCCTAATAGACACCAAACGTATGTCCGTATGGAGTCATTGAGTCTTTGCACTCCTGGCATTGTTAGGCCTCACTTTCATCTAAGATAAATGTTGCCCAAGCATTAGGATGTTTTTGTTCTATGGATCCCAATCGAACTTGTTTGTTTGGTTGAAAAGAGGTGTGGCCAGGCCAGTAGTCATAATTATATCTCTTTTTGCGCCCCACAAATACAATGTACCCATCCATGATTGCGATCTAACTTTTGTCTAAAGTCAGTTGAAGGATTAATATTAAATTCGTTGCAGATTCTTTCATATGCATTATTGTCCATTGGGCTGTTAAATGGATTAAACGCGCTGTCGCTTGGGAGGACTACTTGTAGTTCAGTTAGTATTCGCCTGTACTGGTAATAAACATGAAAGTTATATACTGACCTTACTAAAAGATTGGGATGGTTTAAATGGTTTGCATATGAAACACCGCAGCCAGTAGTTGTGCAGTAAATGGCAAAATTTAACTGATTCTGGTAAAACGTCATAGGGCGGGATGACCATGCTGATGGCACTCTGTCATTCTTTATTGGCGGATTTAAATATCTAGTTAGCGGGTTTACAAGTCTAACCCGGAAGCCGTATGATTCATCTACTGCAATGGTTAAATTGCTGAAGTCTAAGATTTGGGATTATAAAACGCCCCTACATTGTAAGTAGCACTTTCGTTATATTTAAAAGGTTCCATTTTTTAAATTAGTTTTTAAAATAGTTATAAAAAAGATGTACATCTATATAAACAAGCAAAACGAGCGTGTGTTCTTAACGTACCCAATTGAAAATAGACGTGGTGATTGTAGGTCGCCCTTAGAGAAATTGGGTTTAAAGTAAAATGGATTAACATATCTGAAAAAGATAAGAATAACTGGGTAGATATTAAGGACGAGCAAGGCAAGCTATTAAAACAGTTAAAAATACCCGATGGTTACTACAACTTTTGTTCTTTAAGAGAAGTATTCAGCAAATTTGGCATTGAGTTAAAAATTAATGAGGCAAATCTTATAATTACTATAAATTTTCCAAAACTTAAAGAAAAAAGGGAGTATGTTTTTCCAAGAAGCCTTGCTCGAATTTTGGGCTTTTATAATAGTGGTGAAACACATAGCTTCAGCACACACAGCCTTGTAGAATGGGGCATTTATGAGTTTAAAGGTAATAGAGCATCCGATTTTCTCGTAAACCCAGTTTTGTATGTCTATTTACAACAGTTAAAAACATGTGCTAATTTGCTTAATGGTTATCCGTCTACAGTTCTAAGAGTACTGCATCCAGTTAATGCGGGGTTTTGCGATTATCAGTTATACAGGTTTGGTGGAGACAGTGAATTTAAAGAATTTGGGATACTATAAATTCATTGGATGTAAAAATAGCTAATCAAGACGGAAAGCCAGTTGTTTGTTCTAATTTATTAATAGTGCTTGAGGTAGAAGAGCATATTAGAAGAGTAGTAAGGACTCAGTCCCGCGGGCGTTAAATAGCGATGGAAGTATAATTCTCTTGCTTTGTGCAAAAATTAGAAAAAGTTATATGTGTGTGCGTGAGTGGGCAGGGGATGGGACGTGCATGCGTGGGGTGCGGGCAGGGGGTGGGTGTGCGTGCGTGGGTTTTGGGGTGTGCATGCGTGGGGTGGGGGTGAGGTGGGGGTGGGGGTGGGTGTGCGTGGGTGGGTGGGGGTGGGGGTGTGCAGGAGTTACCTCCCTCAGTATTATTTTCGGCCCTGTTGAGGGCCTTTCTAGGTCGCTGTTCAGCGCTGAACAATGACACAGTTCTGACGTATTTTTAGTTCTGTGGAGGGCCTTTCTAGGTCGCTGTTCGGCGCTGAACAATGGCCCAGTTCTGGCATATTTTTAGCCTTTAGGCGGGGACCTGCTTGCTGCTAGCAGTCCACTCCATAGAGCTGCTGGATCAATAACCGTCGCTGTCTCTTGGACCCGTGTGTCTAACCTCATCAGCTAGACTTTAGTCAAATTGCTAGAAATCACGAAAACCAACGTCACTTTGCATATATTTTAAAATGAGCCTTCTTTTCTCATACAAGCTGTGGATAGAAATTCCAAGCTTGTAGAATTTTGGATAGTGGTAAAAACAAAATGATAATTCCGCCAGTTTTTTACACAGAGTGGGTTCCATCAAAAATTTCGTTTTTTAAATAATTCTCCCAGGACGCTTTTGGGTTAGATTTTTTTAAAACGGCTTTTGTTCTTTCAAGCCAATGGCCTAAAACCAAAGATTGTCGAAGAGTTTTACGTTTTTCAGCTTTGATCTCATAACCAACCTTCAACAAAACAGGCGTAATTTCAGCCATGTTTTTCAATTTCATAAAAGAACCTTCATCAATCGGCTCATTATCAAGTTTATCTACAAAACAATTACGTAAAAAATCATCCAGTTCACTTACTGTCATTTCACGTTTCACCTGATTGGGTTCCAAAAGATTTAAGCTCTCTGTTGACCAGACCGGTTTCAAACAGCGGCGAGCTAAAAAAGCATGTCCTCACTCCTTAGCATCCCGGCCGGAAAAGATCGACAGGCTCGCCAGTCCCGTCCAGGAATGACGTCATACCTCCTGTCGATTGGTTGAACGCGCACACGTGAGGTGCGAGCTGTCACGTGATTTGCACGGTCCGTTGCACAAGGCTGCAGCGAAAGCCGTGGCGGCTATATTGATTTAGAACCGGCCTGGGATTGGAGACGGTCAAACCATATAAACCTTAATTTTATGTCTCTTTAGAGAATGTAAATATGTTTGTTCACGATCACCCATATTATTCTGCACGGAAACCCCCGTTTTAATTTGCTGATTTCGTCAATATTTAGAGGTTTTGAGGTGTTAATTTTTTGGGAAAACAGGTGTTAATTTTGGCCAAAACTGATATGAGATGGACGCGATGTGTATGTGAAAATGGGGGTTTTCGGGCAGAATCACATGGGCGGTCTTGAACCAACATATTTACATTCTCTCGAGGAAATGCTGTGTGTGTGTGTGTGTGTGTGTGTGTGTGTGAGTGCGTGTGTCTGTCCATCCATGGTCAAAATGTGTTCCACTCGCTCCAGACAAAACTACTGAGCCGAACTTTCTGAAAATTTGTAGGTATGTTTATTATGGGTCATGGATGATGCCCGATGTTTTAGTTTACCATTATAGCCGTTACTAACAGCTGTAACAACCTGTAATGGTTTTTCTTCTTCATGGAGTATCTCAGAAAGTACTTGGCCGATCTTTCTTAAAATTAGCAGGTATGTTCATTACGGGTCACAGATGATGCTTGATGTTTTAGTTTACCGTTATATCCGTTACTAATGGCTTCAACGGTTTTTCTTCTTTATGGAATATCTCAGAAAGTACTTGGCCGATCTTTCTGAAAATTAGCAGGTATGTTCACTATGGGTCACAAATGATGCCCAATGTTTCATTTTACCATTATAGCCGTTACTAAGAGCTATAAGGCCCATAACGATTTTTCTTCTGTATGGAATATCTCAGAAAGCACTTCGTTGATCTTTCTGAAAATTTGTAGGTATGTTCATTACGGGTCACAGATGATAACCGATGTTTTAATTTACTGTTATAGCCGTTACTAAAGAAGAAAAACTGTTATGGGCAGTTGTAGCCGTTACTAATGGCTATAACAGCCCATAATGGTTTTTTTCTTTTTTTATGGAATGTCTCAAAGTACTTGGCCAATATTTCAGAAAATTTGTTAATATCTTCATTATGGGTCACGGATGATGCTCAATGTTTTCGTTTACCATTATAGCTGTTATGACGGCCCATAAAAGTTCTTTTTTTATGGAACATCTTAGAAAGTACGAGGCCGATATTTCTGAAAATTTGTAGGTATGTTCATTATGGGTCACAGATGATGCTCGATGTTTAAGTTCACCGTTATAGCTGTTACTAATGGCCCATAATGGTTTTCTTCTTTATGGAAAATCTCAGAAAGTACTTGGCCGATCTTTCTGAAAATTTATAAGTATGTTCATTATAGGTCACAGATGATGGCCGATGTTTACCAGCATAGCCATTACTAACGGTTACACCAGCCCAAGACAGTTTTTCCTCTTTATGGAATATCTCATGTGTATTCAGGATAAACTGGGAGTAGATTTATATGCTTTGCATCTTGTTACTTTTATCATTGTTCCTCCTTGGTAGAGATCACACCGTCATTAATCACTCTTCAGTGTGCACTTACCTGAGCTTAGTTACGCCGAAAACCATCGGCAAGATAAGTAACTCCGTAATTTGAACATGGTTACCCAATTTAAAAATTAATTTAAAAGACAGGAAAGGAAATAATGAAATGAAAATCATCTTAAAAATTCCTACGAATATATATGATGCTATGATAAGTTTGAAAAATGTCACACGAGCCATTTACTCGGTAAAAAAAACATCTTCTTCTTCAGAACTTTCTTCCGAATCGTTGTTTATCATATCCGGAACCTCATCCTAGTCAAAATCTAGGTCACTAAGTCTTTTGCCGCAAATCCACAAATCACAGTATCTTCATTACTAAATCTCATTATAGAACGGCAGAAATCAAGGTTAGCCATGGTGAAAAACAGCATTTCGACCACAAAACTTAAATATTTGTAACTCGAGAACTACGGCATGTATCGACTCGCAGTTTTTTGCAAACGGAAGTGAATGGCTACAGGAAGAAGGAAGTCACATTCTCGTGAGACTTCCTTTTCTACGAGAAACATGGCAGCGCCCATTGTTGCAACATGTTTTACTGGGTGCTGGCAGGTGCTCAGACTTTTGGCCATGTGACTTCCGGTCGGGCGCTAGCTGGGTGCATGCTTATCAAGAGAGTTAATCACTCTTCTCTCTACTTCCCATACTGTTCCCTGATGGGACAGACTACAAAGTTATGAATCACTATTCTCTTTCCTTTTTTCACTGTTCCCCTAGGTGAGGACCACAAAGTCATGAATCATTCTTTTCATTCTCCTCATTATTCCCCCTTGGTGGAGACCACAAAGTCAAGACTAATTCTCCTTTTTATGTCTCCTCATTGTTCCCCCTAGGTGGAGACCATAAAGTGATGAATCACTCTTCTTTTTATAGCTCCTCGTTGGTCCCCCCTAGGTGGAGACCACAAAGTCATGGATCATTCTTCTTTTTATTCTCCTCGTTGTTCCCCCTTGGAGGAGACCACAAAGTCATGAATCATTCTTCTTTTTATTCTCCTCGTTGTTCCCCCTTGGTGGAGACCACAAAGTCATGAATCATTCTCCTTTCTGTCCTCCTCGTTGTTCCCCCGTGGTGGAGACCATAAAGTGATGAACCATTCTTCTTTTTCTTCTCCTCGTTGTTCCCCCTTGGTGAAGACCACAAAGTGATGAATCGTTCTTCTTTTTATTCTCCCACATTGTTCCCTTAAGGTGAAGACCACAAAGTGATGAATCGTTCTTCTTTTTCCTTTCCTATACAAAGTGATGAATCATTCTTCTTTTTCCTTTCCTATTGTTTCTCTTCCATCAGGCATGAAAGTGACCAGCAGTAAAAAAAGGCTGAAAAATCGGTGGGGGTCTGGGGGCCACCATAGGCCCCCAGTGGGGCCCAGGGGCAACGCCCTGGCGGGGGTCAGGGGGCAGAGCCCCCTGAAGCTGAAGCTTTTTTATGAAATAAAAGGCCTAAAACTGCAAATAAACCCCTATTTCAGCGCTGTTAAGAAGGGCAAATAAGCCACATTTTCATGTTTTCAGTAATGAAAATAATACTTCAAAAGATCATATAATAATATACTTTTATATGTGCATACTGACTCATTCACTCGCATTATTTTGTGTTATTTTATTTTTACTTTTTAACATGCGCGCTGGTGACCTACTCGTTTTTGAGTGAACCAGTATTTTAGGAAGAAGAAGAAGAAAACAATGAGGCAGCCTTCATCACAACATTGATTCAGTCGGTCAATCTTTCCACATGGAACACAAAATGCAGCGCCTTTTTTGTCTAATTTGCGAAACACATCGCCAACTCGAACATCGTCCACTTCCTGGTCTAGCCAGTCCCACCTCCAATCGTTTCTCATCCCTTTTCTTTTGGCGTTAAATCGCGACGCGCTTGACAAACTTCGGCAATTTAACGATGTCCGACGTTCGACAGGCGCGAAAAGACCGGATGTTGATTGACGGCGGAAGTGACCGGTTGACTCTTTTGAGAATAACAAATTGTCCAAATGGGAATAGCATCGAACGAAAGTTTATTTCAGGATTTTTCTTTTCTTTTCTTTTTTTTTTGTTTTTTGGGCGGCACATTTTTTTGGGGGGCGGCGCAGATGAAAAAAATGGGTGGAAAATCTGCCTTAGGCGGACAAATTTCATGCCTGTTCCATGGAGACTACAAATTCATGAATCTGTTTTCTTTTTACTTTCTTCATAGTTCCCCCTTCATGGAGACTACAAATTCATGAATCTGTTTTCTTTTTACTTTCTTCATAGTTCCCCCTTCATGGAGCGCCTTTTTGGATGGTTAAGAAATGAATAAGGAAGAAATCCACACAAAAGCAGAGTAAGTACTCATACCCCCACTTCCATTTAGCATGATGCCCAAATGATACTATCTAATGGACATGGAACTCAATTCATGAACTAACCTCGCAGTTGGCCCCAGTCCCAAGATTGCACTCGAAGATGGGGAGGTTGTCCTGCCGTATTTCCATGAAAAGGTCAGACCCGTCACCTTTGCCAACCGCTGGACAAACAATCACAGTTCCATCTCTGTCAATTGCAGTGCAATCCCATTGACAAAAAGAGAAAAATATGCCCACATTAACCATTAAACATCCAAAACAAAGTCAAAGAAATCTACCTACGTTAACCATGAACATGCTAAAGATCAGAAAAATCTGGCCGTGTTAACCCAAGTATGAAAAAACTCAAAGGACAGCTTGACAGTAGGTCTTCACAGAAAAAAAAAAAGCTCCAGAAAAGTGTTAGGGGCCGGGCCATGTCCAGAATCATGACTCCCATCTGCCAGGATTGGAACAGGAAAGTTTTGGATGACGGAGCCTCTCAAGGTGTGCCTTTTTAGCCAGATGTCAAACCCACGTTGCTATTGCATGCCTGTCTATGATGGGAAATGTAAGCCTGAAAAACTTCACTTTTGCTCCTCCTCGACCAGATCCAGCTGGAATTATTTTCAGCTGCTGGTGAAATTGCCTTCAGATTTTTGGACCTGTTCTACCAGAAATCCTGAGCTGTTCGATGAGACTTGAGGCTGATGAGCCTACAAATCCCCTCGTTCCAACCCCTCTGGCAAGGACTGTGGCCTGGAAGCCAGTTTCTCTCACGCTGCTGGTTAGACTGGCATACTTCTCTTAAGCTTGTGTTCATTCTATGTTTCATTACAAGGGTTTTTTTTTCAGTGACTTGACAGCAGATGACTGCTGACTCGACAGCAGATGACTGTTAACTTGACAGCAGATGACTTAACTTGACAGCAGATGACTGTTCATCTTATATTCTAAAACAAGCACTTTTTTCAGTGACATAACAAGTTTTTTTCCCCCAGAGACATACTGACAGCAGATGGCTGTTCTTTCTATCTCTTCAAACAAAACCCCTTTTTAATGACTTGTTGGCAGCAGGCGGCTGTTCATTCTCTCTTTTATAACAGGGCATTTTTTAGCAACTTGATGACTGTTCATCCTGTCTTTGATAAGAAAAGGCTATTTCAGTGAAATGTTGATAGCAAATGATTGTTCATGGTAACTTCTATAACAAAGATTTTTACTCGGTGACTATTTGACAGCTGATGACTGTTCATCCTATTAATTATACAAGAGCTTTTCACGCGACTTGTCGACACCTGATGACTGTTCATCCTATTAATTATACAAAGAGCTTTTCACGTGACTTGTCGACAGCTGATGACTGTTCATCCTATTAATTATACAAAGAGCTTTTCACGTGACTGGTCGACAGCTGATGACTGTTCATCCTATTAATTACACACAGAGCTTTTTTCAGTGACTTGTTGCCGGCTGATTGTTCATTCTATCAATTACACAAAGAGCTTTTTCCGGTGACTTGTTGCCAGCTGATGACTGTTCATTCTATCAATTATACAAAGAGCTTTTTTCGGTGACTTGTTGCCAGCTGATGACTGTTCATTCTATCAATTATACAAAGAGCTTTTTTTCGGTGACTTGTTGAAAGCTGATGACTGTTTATCCTATCAATTATACAAAGAGCTTTTTTCTGTGACTTGTTGCCAGATGATGACTGTTCATTCTATCAATTATACAAAGAGCTTTTTTTCGGTGACTTGTTGAAAGCTGATGACTGTTTATCCTATCAATTATACAAAGTGCTTTTTTCGGTGACTTGTTGCCGGCTGATTGCTCATTCTATCAATTATACAAACAGCTTTTTTCGGTGACTTGTTGACAGCTGATGACTGTTCATTCTATCAATTATACAAAGAGCTTTTTTCAGCGACTTGTTGCCAGCTGATGACTGTTCATTCTATCAATTATACAAAGACCTTTTTTAGGTGACTTGTTGCCAGCTGATGACTGTTCATTCTATCAATTATACAAAGAGCTTTTTTCGGTGACTTGTTGCCAGATGATGACTGTTCATTCTATCAATTATACAAAGAGCTTTTTTCGAAGACTTGACAGCTGATGACTGTTTATCCTATCAATTATACAAAGTGCTTTTTTCGGTGACTTGTTGCCGGCTGATTGTTCATTCTATCAATTATACAAACAGCTTTTTTCGGTGACTTGTTGACAGCCGATGACTGTTCATTCTATCAATTACACAAAGAGCTTTTTCCGGTGACTTGTTGCCAGCTGATGACTGTTCATTCTATCAATTATACAAAGAGCTTTTTTCAGTGACTTGTTGCCAGCTGATGACTGCTCATTCTATCAATTATACAAAGAGCTTTCTTTCGGTGACTTGTTGAAAGCTGATGACTGTTTATCCTATTAATTATACAAAGTGCTTTTTTCGGTGACTTGTTGCCGGCTGATTGTTCATTCTATCAATTATACAAAGAGCTTTTTTCGGTGAATTGTTGACAGCTGATGACTGTTCATTCTATCAATTATACAAAGAGCTTTTTTCGGTGACTTGTTGACAGCTGATGACTGTTCATTCTATCAATTATACAAAGAGCTTTTTTCGGTAACTTGTAGACAGCTGATGACTGTTCATTCTATCAATTATACAAAGAGCTTTTTTTCGGTGACTTGTTGCCAGCTGATGACTGTTCATTCTATCAATTATACAAAGAGCTTTTTTCGAAGACTTGTCGACAGCTGATGACTGTTTATCCTATCAATTATACAAACAGCTTTTTTCAGTGACTTGTTGCCAGCTGATGACTGTTCATTCTATCAATTATACAAAGAGCTTTTTTCGGTGACTTGTTGCCAGCTGATGACTGTTCATTCTATCAATTATAGAAAGAGCTTTTTTCGAAGACTTGTTGCCGGCTGATTGTTCATTCTATCAATTATACAAACAGCTTTTTTTCGGTGACTTGTTGACAGCTGATGACTGTTCATTCTATCAATTATACAAAGAGCTTTTTTCAGCGACTTGTTGCCAGCTGATGACTGTTCATTCTATCAATTATACAAAGACCTTTTTTAGGTGACTTGTTGCCAGCTGATGACTGTTCATTCTATCAATTATACAAAGAGCTTTTTTCGGTGACTTGTTGCCAGCTGATGATTGTTCATTTTATCAATTATACGAAGAGCTTTTTTCGAAGACTGGCTGACAGCTGATGACTGTTTATCCTATCTTTTACAACAAGGGTATGGAAGAAATGAGCTGGATCTCATAAACAAAAGGGATGTGTAAATTGTGTGTGCGCAAATATGTGTGCGTGTATGCGTGTGTGTGTGTGAGAGAGTGAGAGAGTGAGTGAGTGAGTGAGTGAGTGAGTGAGTGAGTGAGTGAGTGAGTGAGTGTGTGTGTGTGTGTGTGTGTGTGTGTGTGTGTGTGTGTGTGGTGTGTGTGTGCATGTGTGTGTGTATGAAAGAGAAATAGAGAGAAAAAGAAGGGGAGGGGGAGGGGTGGGTTAAGAAAGGGAGGATAGAGCAGGGGTCGGAATAGCTCAGTTGGTAGAGCACCAGACTCTTAATCAAAGGGTTGCGGGTTTGAATCTCCACTGGGCCGTTTCGGTACAGCGGATTTTTCCCTCAGAGTTGGTTCTGACTCCATTTCCCATAAAGTCATTCGAATGAGACTATAAACCGAGGTTCCGTGTGTGAACGCACGCATGACATCTTGCACACACGTAAAATCCCATCACTAACTTTCGGAAGAGAAGGCCAGTTTGGCCGTTAGTATGGATGACATGTTACACATAGCATGCACCTTCCCTGAAGATGGAGTATGGCAATCTTAAAGGCGGGATAAAAAAACGGTCATGCACACAAAACTCCACTCCCTTTGTTGGATAGATGGGATTAATATTTGCCTGTCCATATAGGGAGTGTCCACAGGAGTATCAGCCTGCATACACAGAAGAAGAAGAAGAAGGAGTATAGAGCAAAGTGAGAGAGGAAGTGAGGCAGAAAAAAATTACCATATGGAAATAGGGAGGAGAGAAGTTATGGAAAGAAAGGTGGCAGCAAATAATTTGTCATGAATGCACATGAAAGTAATGTAACAAAGAAGAAGTCAAACACAGTAATAAACACAATCTTCAGCAACAAGTAATTCTCAGCAAACAGTGGTAGCCAGGGGAGACATTGATGCATTATATAGAGAAAATTAAACCTTAGGCAGTAAGGATAGCACTTTAGTACTCGCTCCCAATGCCCACAATCTTGATACCACTTTAGTACTCACTCCCAATGCCCACAATCTTGAAGGATAGCACTTTAGTACTCACTCCCAATGCCCACAATCTTGATACCACTTTAGTACTCACTCCCAATGCCCACAATCTTGATACCACTTTAGTACTCACTCCCAATGCTCACAATCTTGAAGGATAGCACTTTAGTACTCACTCCCAATGCCCACAATCTTGATACCACTTTAGTACTCACTCCCAATGCCCACAATCTTGAAGGATAGCACTTTAGTACTCACTCCCAATGCCCACAATCTTGATACCACTTTAGTACTCACTCCCAATGCCCACAATCTTGATACCACTTTAGTACTCACTCCCAATGCCCACTCCCAATGCCCACAATCTTGATATCACTTTAGTACTCACTCCCAATGCCCACAATCTTGATACCACTTTAGTACTCACTCCCAATGCCCACAATCTTGATATCACTTTAGTACTCACTCCCAATGCCCACAATCTTGATACCACTTTAGTACTCACTCCCAATGCCCACAATCTTGAAGGATAGCACTTTAGTACTCACTCCCAATGCCCACAATCTTGAAGGATACCACTTTAGTACTCACTCCCAATGCCCACAATCTTGAAGGATAGCACTTTAGTACTCACTCCCAATGCCCACAATCTTGAAGGATACCACTTTAGTACTCACTCCCAATGCCCACAATCTTGAAGGATAGCACTTTAGTATTCACTCCCAATGCCCACTCCCAATGCCCACAATCTTGATACCACTTTAGTACTCACTCCCAATGCCCACAATCTTGATACTACTTTAGTACTCACTCCCAATGCCCACAATCTTGATACCACTTTAGTACTCGCTCCCAATGCCCACAATCTTGATACCACTGTAGTACTCACTCCCAATGCCCACAATCTTGATACCACTTTAGTACTCACTCTCAATGCCCACAATCTTGAAGGATTTGATCTTCAGCACCTTTCGGGGAGGCAGCTGACGATTGTATTCTGTCTGCATCTTCTCAAAGTAACCCACATAACGACTCTGAAACAGGCAACACTTTGTCAACAACAAAAATCTGAACAATTTTCCTCTGTTATCATCTTCTCCTGGCACCCAACATTAGAATTCTCTTAGAGGACAACACTTCATCCACAACAAAACCCAAAATAATCTTCTGCTACTCTCGTCAGCTTCAGTTACCTGAAGCCTGTCTCTGAAAATATATCTGTGCACTTAAGACCTGAAATGCGTTAAAACTTGTTCCACTTCACTTCTTAAAATGATCTTCTCCACTGATGTACACGACGCCCCTAATTCAAAGATCCATCAGGATTGAGGTCAGTGGATTCGCTGTCTGGTCTCTTTCTTAACAATAAGTCATGACGCTAATCTGAATAGAAACACAGGACGCAATCACAGAAGAAATGGCTCACATCGATGCATTAGAGCCACAACTGTTTATCTCGAAAAAATTGTGTTTTGACTTTTTCATATTTTTAGGTATATTAATACAGTCTGTTTAACATGCTGAAACATGGTTATGAAACATTCATTAGTTTTTGGTTTATAGCAAAGAAACAGTTGTTGCCCTGTCCACATCCAACCAGATTCTGCATGCCACAAATGAACAGCTAGCAGTCACAGACTGTGGCCCAAAGAAGGAATGGTACAAAGGGGAATCACCACTCTCAGGCCAAACTTGTTTATGCTAGCAGTTATCAGTTGTTGGCTGAGGAAATTCCTGCAAGTGAAAGAGAAAGGTTGGGCTATTAGATTACACCGCCCTGCAGGTCACTTCTGGTGGGGAAAATCAGGCACCGGGAATGGCAATCGTCAAGGTCGAACG
>JAFLJL010002815.1:85691-149872 GCA_018398815.1 Conus ventricosus
AGATTGGGAAGGACATTGATGAACTGATTAAGCGGACATGATGGATTATGGGAATGAACTTGTGACTGTTAGGGACATGGAATGGAGTGGACATGTGACTGTTAGGGAGATGGAATGGGTGGAATGTGACTGTTAGGGAGATGAAGGGTAATGTGACTGTGGGACATGAATGGGTGACATGTGACTGTTGGGGAGATGGAATGGGTGGACATGTGACTGTTAGGGGAGATGGAATGGGTGGACATGTCACTGTTAGTGGAATGGAAGTATGGAGATGGTGGACATGTGACTGTTAGGGGAGATGGAATGGGTGGACATGTGACTGTTAGGGGAGAGGAATGGTGGACATGTGACTGTTAGGGGGAGATGGATGGTGTGGATGTCACTGTTAGGGACAGATGGAATGGGTGGACATGTGACTGTTAGGGGGAGATGGAATGGGTGGTACATGTGACTGTTAGGGGAGATGGAATGGGTGGACATGTGACTGTTAGGGACGATGGAATGGGTGGACATGGATGAGAGGGGGAGATGGAATTGGGTGGACATGTGACTGTTAGGGACAGATGGAATGGGTGGACATGTGACAGAGGGGGAGATGGAATGGGTGGACATGTTGATGTTAGGGAGATGGAATGGGTGGACATGTGATGTTAGGGGGAGATGGAATGGGTGGACATGTGACTGTTAGGGACAGATGGAAAGGTTGGACATGTGGACTGTTAGGGGAGTGGATATGGAGTGGGACATGTGACTGTTAGGGGGAGATAGAATGGGTGGACATGTGACTGTTAGGACAGATGGAATTGGTGGACATGTGACTGTTAGGGGGAGATGGAATGGGTGGAACATGTGACTGTTAGGGGGAGATGGAATGGCGTGGACATGGTGACTGTTAGGGGGAGATGGAAATGGGTGGACATGTGACTGTTATGGGGAGATGGAATGGGTGGACATGTGAATGTTAGGGGAAGAGGGAAATGGGTGGACATGTGACTGTTATGGGGAGATGGAGAATGTGGTGGACATGTGACTGTTAGGGGGAGAGGGAAATGGGTGGACTGTGACTTTTTAGGGGGAGATGGATGGGTGGACGTTTTCACTGTTAGGGACAGATGGAATGGGTGGACGTGTCACTGTTAGGGAAGAAGCCATTGGTGGAAAAAGATGATGTGGCTGTTTGGGGGAGATGGAATGTATGGATAAAGATGATGTGGTGTTTGGGGGATGGAATGTAGGATAAAGATGATGTGGCTGTTAGGGGGAGAGATGGAATGTATGGATAAGATGATGTGGCTGTTAGGGGGAGATGGAAGGTATGGATAAAGATGATGTGGCTGTTAGGGGGGGAGAGGAATGTATGGTTTAAAGATGTGTGGTGGTGTGGGGGGAGATGGAATGTATGGATAAAGAGGATGGGGGCTGTTGGGGGGGAGATGGAAGGTATGGATAAAGATGTTGGGTTTTTAGGGGGGACTGAAAGGAAGGACATGGTGTAAGATAGTAATTGCTTGTACTCCATACCCTATCCTCTTTTCTGAAAAAAAAACCCACTAACACTGAAGTGGTTTCATACTTACTTGTTGTTTTTATGAAAGAGGTGTTAGAACAGAAGTAGAACGGGCACTTGTCATATCCAATGGGAATTTTTTTTGAAATCAACATCAACAGTCCCTGTCATGAGGTCTACAAGAAAAAGGACTCCAGTGTTGTCTTCATCATCCTCAATTCACAACAAACTCAAAAAGAAATCCTGCCTTACTCACAAGCTGACCTGCACCAGACTGACTAAGAACAGGTATTACCAAACACCACTGAAGGCACTGTCTGTAGTGCAGTGTCTCGTCTTGCGAGTTCTTTATAACCTTTGTCTAAACATTCTGTTTGGGTGTGTGTATGAGTGAATGGATAAAGCAAGCTGGAAACACAAGAGAACATGAGGAGAAATCTCACCAATATTCCACCCACTCCAACAGACAGCAGGACACTAAACAATTGATAGTTTCCACCTGTCCATCTTTCAGTCTGATCCAACGGAACTCTGCGCAAGATGGAAGAGGATCAGTGGAAGGACTGGTCACTGTACCACACTGGCCAACAGCATGTGTGGTATCCCCAAATGCTCAAGCTTCTCATTCAACGCCCCATTCTTACTTCCAAAAGGAAAACATGTTTTGCGCTGGGTTATTCGACGAGGTTCACCTTCTACACAGAAAACTTCAGCTTCTTGCTGTCATGTTATCCAGGAAGCAAAGCAGGCAAAAGCCTTTTCTGGTACAGCTTGCAGCATTGTCTGTGCATCATGGCATTAAGAAGTGGAAAGTTTTTTGTGTTGAACAGAATTGTGATCCCTTTCGTCCATCTGTCCACTTGTGACAGATTTTTTGACAGTGTTGTTGAAGAAGGCTAAGCTACAGTGCAATAAACACGGCCAGCAGTGCCCTCTCTGCCATGATCTTACAGACACAGTCAAGTCTATTGGTTCCCATCCTAAGTTAGACACATTTCTTAAATGTGTTTTTGAACCTAGGACTACTATGCCAGATACTCGCCATACCTGGGAAGTGTCTGTACTATCGAACATATACAAAACAATCTGCAAACCCCGATTTATCTCTAAACAGTTAACACTGAAATGATGTGCATTGCTCTTGTTGACCACAGCTTAGAAAGTACAAACATTCATTTCATAAAGCTCAACTGCTCTGAATATACAAAAAATGCATGCACTGTTTACGTAATTGTATAACTCAATCAAGCCCAGGAAATAACAGATGTGTTCTGCATTTACATGAATTTCAGGTTGAACAGATGCGTGTCGTAAGATGTCTGAAAGAATCATTTCCAGGACAAAAGAGATCAGAAAAAACAGTAAACAAATCAGGCTCTTATGTGTTATGTACGCCCTCATGGACCTGCCACAAAGGATCTGTGTCACACTGGTTGAAGAACATTTTGTGGGAGGCATAAATTTATAACTTTGCATCACACAGTTTTCATGGAGCAGCATCCTCTGCCATGCTCAGAGGAGGACTTTCTGGAAAGTGCTGAGTGGTCAAATGCCTTCATATTTCACAGGTTCTACAACAAACCATTGGAAGCAAGATTCATCAACATCAATTCTCAAGTACTTTTCCAAAGACAACTATGTGTGTTATGACCAAAGCAGAAAAATTTCTGGTTCAGTGTACGATGCGGACAATGATCAGATTTCTTGTGTTTCAGTATTATTACATTTGTTGCAAAACTTTATTCTGTCCTTGTGTTCCAATATTATCGATGAAATTCTTAACCTTGTTGTTGGGTCACAAAAACTAGTGTGTTCTAAAGCAAAGATGCTAGTATTATTCTCTTTTAGGTGACTACATGGAGTATTTCAAAGTTCTTCCATGCAACAAATTCAAATGCTGTTGAATAAACTGTGTATACAGAGTTTTGGACCGAGTTATGTTATATTTTTACTCCTGATATAGCAATGTGAATAACTAGTTTATTTAAGTATGTATTTTTACAAATTGGATGTTTGTGCACACCATCGTTGAAGTCTAAAATATTCTGAAGTTTTACCGGAAATTTAAATTGTGTGTAGTTTCCCGAGTGAAGGTTTTTGTAAACGAGGGATATTTGCCCTCCCAATTTCTTTCTAAAATTGTCCAACCCTAAAAGGGGTTAGCTCAAGTCTTAAAAATAAGCTTTTGTCAATTCAATTACAAAACTTTGATTGCACACACATTTATTTTCATGGTCAGGTGGATCCAGATCATGATTTGAAGTATCAACAATGATCTGTGCATAGAAATAGGGCGGAACTGCGCATGCGCATCTCAAATATTCCTCCATTTACGAAAACCTACACTCAGGAAACTACACACAAACATCAACTTACGGAATAGTATTCACTTACAAGTTAAATTTTACAGTACATTTCTAACAGTATCACATATAAAAAAAAAGGGCTATGCAAACAAAACCAACAACAGGAAAAGATATGCCTCTGCCAACCAATCTTTTTTCACTTTTTGATTTCGTCGCTCCACAGAAAGCAATACCACAAATGTCTGGCTTGCTCCCAAGTTTTCCAGTTCAGGAAACAGATTTCCTGCTTCCATGTTTACTGCGACTCATTCATTGCTGAACTCCAGAGTAAAAAACATGTGAATGAGGCAGCAGAGTGACAGGAGCATAGCTGGCTTCCCACACCAGGTCCCCCAGGCAGCTGGTCATACCAGGGACAGGGTGGGGATGAAGACTACTACTGCAGGGACAGTGGTCATACCAGGGATAGGGTGGGGATGAAGACTACTGCAGGACAGCTGGTCATACCAGGGATAGGGTGGGGATGAGGCTACACCTGCAGGACAGCTGGTCATACCCATGGACAGGGTGGGGATGAGACTACTGCAGGACAGTGGTCATCAGGGATAGGGTGGGGATGAAGATACTACTGCAGGACAGCTGGTATACCAGGGATAGGGTGGGACTGAAGTACTGCAGGACAGTGGTCATACAGGGATAGGGTGGGGATGAAGACTACTACTGCAGGACAGCTGGTCATACCAGGGATAGGGTGGGGATGAAGACTACTGCAGGACAGTGGTCATCCAGGGATAGGGTGGGATGAAGACTACTACTGCAGGACAGCTGGTCATACCAGGGATAGGGTGGGGATGAGACTACTGCAGGACAGCTGGTCATACAGGATAGGGTGGGGATGACACCATTTCAGGTAGGATGGGTACATACCTAGGGATAGGGTGGGGATGAAGCACTACTGCAGGACAGCGGGTCATCCCCGGGATAGGGTGGGGATGAAGACTACTACTCCCCGGCAGCTGGTAAAACCCAGGGATAGGGGGGATAAGATACGCAGGAAAGCTGGTCATCCAGGGAAGGTGGGGAAAAGACTACTCCAGGACGCGGGTCATACCAGGATAGGGGGGGGATAAAGACTACACGCAGGACAGCTGGTCATACCGATGGGGGGGGATAAAAAGACTCACGAGGACAGCTGGCATACCAGGATGGGGGGGGATGAAGAACTGCGGGACAGCTGGTAAACCCCCGGGGAAAAGGGTGGGGAAGACTACTCAGGACGGGGTCAACCAGGGATAGGGTGGGGGAAAAGACTACTGCGGGAAGTGGTCTACCAGGATAGGGGGGGATAAAGATACGCGGGACAGCTGGTCATACCAGGGATAGGGGGGAGAAGATATGCAGGACAACGGTATACCAGGGATAGGGTGGGGAAAGACTACTGCGGACGCTGGTCATACCGGGGATAGGGGGGGATGAAGACTACACTGCGGGGACAGCGGGTCATACCAGGAAGGGTGGGGATGAAATTACTGCAGGACAGCGGTCTCCGGGGATGGGTGGGGATGAAGACTACTGCAGGACGTGGTCATCCGGAAAAGGGGGGGGATGAAGACTACTACTGCACCGTGGTCATACCGGGATAGGGGGGATGACGATACTACGCACGACACGGGGTCATACCGGGGGATGGGGTGGGGAGAAACTACACGCAGCAGCTGGTCATACCAGGAATAGGGGGGGAGAAGATACTATGCGGAAACAGCGTCATACCAGGGATGGGGTGGGGAAAGACAGAGGACAGCGGGGTATCCAGGGGATAGGGGGGGGATGAAGACTACAACGCAGGAAGCGGTCATCCCAGGGATAGGGTGGGGAGAAGACCACACCTGCAGGACAGCTGGTCTTACCAGGGATGGGGTGGGGATGAAGCACACCTGCAGGACAGTGGTCATCCCGGGGGATAGGGGGGGAAAAGAAGACTACTGCAGACGCTGGTCCCCAGGGTAGGGTGGGGTGAAGAACTGCAGGAAGCTGGTCATACCAGGGATAGGGTGGGGGATAAAGACTACACGCGGGGACACTGGCTACCAGGGATAGGGGGGGGATGAAGACTACTACTGCAAAAAGCGGGCCCCGGGTTTCAAAGCCTAAGACTCCCAAAATTCCCAAACTTTTCCCCAAATTTTCAAAACCACTTTCTGGTTTTTCAAAGCCTTTTTTTTTTTAAGCGGCCCTAAATTTAGGTAGATAAAGGGACAAAAAACACAAACACAACAGACAATTACCTTTTATAGAACATTTCCTCGTTATCAAACCAATCTTTACCCTTTATTTTGTCTTTTGTGTGACCCACAGAAAATGTGACTACTATATTCCTTTTTTTCGCCACAATGCACGGCCCGCTGTTTAAAAATGAATCAATGGGATTCGTCCTAAAAGTCACAAACTACAACTGCCCAATTCCCAAAAGGCACCAATGTTTTGAGGGGAAATTTACCTTTTAAAGAACGTTCCTCGTTACACACCAATTTCTCCCCTTTTTCACTGTCTTTTTCACAAGACCAAAAGAAAATGCAGCTTTTATATTTTTTTTTTCCAGCCCAATGCACTGCCGTTTTTGAAAAATGAATCATTGGATTTGCCTATACGTCATTAGAGTTACAACTGTCAATTCCAAAGGCGTCAATTTTTTTTGTGGTGGCCCACAAGTCACGGCATTTTTCGCTGCATTAAGTCGCTTAGTAAAATTTCTTCAAAATCGTGAGACGGAAAACAAAGTAACAAATTTTTTCGCGCGCAGCCAACCGCCGGGTCTGTTCGTTAGGCCTAGCGGTCTGGATCGAACCCTAGAGTGTCTGGAGAAAAAGGGCCCCCAAGGCCTTGTACTGAAAGCGTGGAGAATAGCGAACTACACACTGCTTTGGGTCTGTATCGCGCCAAAAGCTGACCAATGTTTACACAACGGCTGCAAAAAGGGGGGGAGTGTACACCGAAAACAGGGGGTTTGTTTTTTGTCCCCCAAACACACTGTGGCGCTTTTCTGCGAAGGTTATTCTTACACATCCCACGAATTTTTAAACCATACACAACGCACCCTACCTGGCACGGGCGGGGCCCCGCAAATTTCCACACAAACCCACACCAAAACACACCCCCACCACAGCGACCCAGGCACACATGCGCGCGCACTAACAATATGTAAAAAAAAAAACAAAACTTACCGCAATCCCCTCATTAGATTTTTAACATTACAGTGGGGGTTTAGGTATGAACTTTAACAGCCTGACTAATGGAAAAAAAAAAAACAAAAACAAACCACGTTTGGAAAAACGCTGAAACCCAAAAACGAGTGTGTGGGTTTTGGTGTGTGTGTGTGTGTGTATGTGTGTGTTTTGGTGTGTGTGTGGGGGTGTGTGTGTGTGTGTGTTGTGTGTGTGTGCTTTGGTCTTGAGAGAGAGAGAGGAGAGAGAGGAGAGAGAAGAGAGAGAGAGAAGAGGAGAGAGAGAGAGAGAAACGAAAAGAATGAGAGGGGAATGGTTGAGTAAACATGACTACACAAACACGGCCCAAATTTCCCATTAAAAAATCAATGGGAAGAAAAAAAACATGCACATGTCCCCGGGCGCATGCAAAAATGAGAGAAAGAGAGAGAGAGAAGAAAAGAGAAAAAGAGAGAAGAGGGAGAGAGAGAGAGAGAGAGTGGAGGAAGAAGAGAGAGAGAGAGAGAGTCGGGAATAAGAAGAGGGAGGGGGAGATTGGGGGTGGGGGGTGACTGATTGAGAATACATACATAAAAAACAGACATGCACGGATACCTTTTACCACAAAATAAATAAAACATGCAGAGAGGAGGAGAGAGGGGGGGAGAGGGGAGGGGGGAGGAGGAACCTTTAATAATACTTAATGAAGAACTTGACATGCACAGATCTTTGCAGTATAAAAAAATAAATAAAAGCATGATAGAGAGAAAATGTTCACATGCAAGGCTTGCAAAAACGAACAATTTCTCTCTCTCTTCCTCTCTCCTCCCCCTTTCCCCTCTCCTCTCTCCTTCTTTTCTCAACACAACACACACCACCCTCTCTCTCTCTCTCTCTCTCTCAACCAACACACACACACTCCTTCCTCTCTTCTCTCCTTCTCTCTTGCTCTCTTTCTCTCTCTCTCTCCCCCTTCACCCCAACCACACACCCACAACCTCTCCTCTCTCTCTCTCTCTCACCCACACACACACTCTCTCCTCTCTCTCCACAACACAACACAACACACCACACAACAAAACCACACCACACACAAAAAATTACAAAACCCGGGCACACGAGTCTGAGGCGGAGAGAGAGAGAGAGAGAGAGGAGAGAGAGGAGAGAGAGAGAGGAGAGAGAGAAGAGAGAGAGAGAGAGAGAGGGGGAAAGAGAGAGAGAGAGAAAACTGAACTAAACTGACGTGATGAAATTTACAGAACAAAACAGATACCAAACCAACCCAAACACACCACCAAACAACACACCCCACACAACATATACACGGCACACGCATCGAGACTGAGGTGGGTGGGGAAGGAGGGAGGGAGAGGGAGAGAGACAAGAAGAGAGGGGGGGGGGAGGAAAAGAGAGAGAGAAGAGAGAGAGAGGAGAAAAGAGAGGGGAAGAAGAGAGGAGAAGAGAGAAAGCTAAATTGAAACGACGTGCATGCATACAACAGAAAAAACAGATACACACCACACACACACAACAACACACACAACACACACACACTCACTGACTCACACAAAACACAAAACACACACACACAACACACAACCCACCACACACACACAAAACGCACACACACAACACCAAAGCCGCACGCAGCCGCCGACGCACACACACACACAGTGACCACACCTTGTAGGTAAAGCTGGTTGTTGTCAATATCCACTCTCATCACATAACTGTTCACTATCATTTTTAACACAACAAAAACGTCTTTTTGGGCACATGTCTCGTGGTGTGCCCCTACACTCTAGTACGGCTTGTGTTACAAAAGGTTGACATGACAGGGCTTTTGTGTTGTCCCCTCTCCTCCCCAAAACCGCCCCCACCCCCCCCACGTCCCCCACCCCCACCTTTTACAGAATACACTTTGCCCTTTAAAAAAAATAAATCTAAAAAAAAAACTATAGTTGATTTCATAGTTATCTCATTCATGTAAAATTAAAAAAACCCTATATTTATCAAATATATGCATAATTTGGAAAAAAAGGAAAATATTTCAGCTATTATATCACCCTTTAAAAAACATGCAATTAAAATTGTATCATGAACATATTAAACTTGAAAGTAACATTAAAATGCTCTTACTTTCTATGGGATGATTATGTACACAATTATTTTGTGAAATTTGGGGGTAGAAATTTTTGTATGTTTTTCATTTCAACAAATTTCATATAAATTTTTCTCCCTGTCTCTCTCTCGCTCTGAAAGGGAGATCTGCAAAAGTCTGCCGGGAAAATAACTAGAATTTGTTCATGAAAAAATATAAAGATGCTTGGGGAAAGAATGTACAAACGACAATTAAAAAACGTTTCCCCCCCCGTAATCAGTGCGTTTTTTTTTTTTTCTCACGGGTGGCAGAACATTCACATTAAAGTTTAAAACGTTTTTTTCAGAAGAACACTCAAAATGTTACCACGATTTTTTTTATTTTTCTTTAATCTCTAGCCTTTTCCCAACAGTCTCACAAGACTTTAAACTTTCCCAAATGTACAGTGAAGAATGACCATTTGTTCCAAAAATTTTTTTGGCCCCCCTCTCTCTCTTCTTTTCCCTTCCCCTCCCTCTCTCCTCTCTCTCCCACACACACCACACACACACACCAACACAACACCACACACCCCACAAAAAAAAAAACCCCTAAGGGTACTCAACAACACACTTTAATTTGAATTTGCCGAAGAAATGTATATGATTGAAATGAAGTATTTTTTAAATTATGATAATTTTTTTACTTATTACTTTTAGGCCTATCCATTACTTTTTCAGTAGGAAATTTTGTTTGGGGTAAAAATTATGTTATCTACGTGTCCCTTTAATTGGGCCTCTTTTGCTCTACATGCAACCATAAAATTAAAAAATGACAAACAATGAATAAAATTTGTAATAAAGTGTAAACGACCCCCTTTTCAATGCAAAAATTTTTATTCACAAAGATGCTTCCCAAGTTTTTACCAAAGATAGTTCGCCTTGTAGGGGGGTACAGTCTTTGGTTTTACCTACTTCGGGTTACAAGCCAAAAAGCCCCCGACCACGCGCCTCAGGTATGGGTTTTGCCGGTTTGCAAAGTTCTGTCAGAAAGTTTTAAACACTGCTTAATTATGGTACCACAGAGCTGATCGAATCCCGTTTTTTTTCACATTTCAAATACTCCTGAGGGGATTTCTGCAACAAAATTTTTTAAAAACAATGTAATAAATATAACTTGATGGTTCCACCAGTCTTTTGAAGGTCCAAAAACAAAGCGGTTCGTGAGGGAAAATCGCGCGTCTGGTACGTGCGGTGGCTGACTCGTTTTCGGCCTACTGGGGCAAAAAAGGGGAAAACGTTAATGAACTAAATGCTGGGCTGTGATGGGTTGGGCGGCCGTGAAGTTATTTAAAATTAAATGAAAAAAAAGACACAACATTTAAAACAAACATGGGTGAAAATTTTGGCTCTACTTTCCTCCAGTTTTTCAGCATGGCTTGTCTAAATCATTCACAGCCCCCAACGTTTTCCTGTGATTTTTTTTTGCAGTGCGTTGGACTCGGCAATGAGGGTAAGCCTGGGTTTGGTTTTTTGCTTCCTCTTCTTTCTTGTTTGCAGAAAACCCCGGGCCTCGGCATCAGCAAAAATACATTCGTTTCTTCTTTAAGTCGGAATTTCAGCTTCTTCTGCTTTTCTTTTTTGGGAGGCCTTTCTTCGCTCCTCTTCCGCCTCTGTCCTCCCAAGTGAAACCGGGGATCTGCTGTATGCACTGGATCATATGACAGCATTTCCCTTGGGGATGGCACGACAGCACACCCAGCGTTGCACAACCTAAAAATGTTCGTCTGGGTTTCCCCGGCCCTCTGGGTCAGATTTCCCCAAAAGTTTTTTCCTTGTTAATACTAAAACCCGTTCAAAAATTTGCCTGGGGCCCTAGACAACAGCAAGGTTGTGGTCACCTTCCAAAAAAAGCTGAAAGTCCCAGTTGCCCCCAAATGTTCATGAAACAGACGTCAAGCTGATGGGTGGCCTCCTTTTGATTAAAGTTCCTAAAGCTTTCTTCCTCTTCATCAGTACTGTTGACACGCTTTGAATTTTGCCTCTTATCATGTCACATTTTCAGCCCGACTCTACCCCGTCATGAAGATGTTCGGTCTGTCCAACCGCGAGTTTCTCTGGGGTTGGTCTTTGGGCTTGTAGAACAATTTACTTTGGTGCATCCAAACAAACTGAACAAGTTTTTTATTTTCCCGTACCATCGCACACAGCGCACCTCCAAGGGTGGTACAGGGCTGCTCTAAAGGCGGGGAAGAAGGCTTCCTTTGGGTCCCCCCGCACCTTCGGGTGTTTCTTTTTCTTTTTCTTTGGCTGCTCCCCAAAACAATTCTGAACAAGTTTTTTTTATGGGCCTTGTCAAATACTTTAAAGAGGGCCCCTTTACAAAATCCCCTGCATTCTACCTAAATGCAAATCTCGACGTCTGATGCTTTTGTTGTAAGGATCCCTTGCACAAAAACCAATATCAACTTTACCTGGCTCCCCCGGGTTATCACCATCCCCAAGGTCAACTGCATTACACCTTTGGTGCCACCACAAAGGGGCCTCTCTTTTACAATTTTTTTTTCATCGTCCTGTCAAACTCCCCAAAATTTTAAACCGAAAGGGGGGAAAATTTGGTCTGCAGTCGGACAGAGACAGAAAAGGTTTAAATTTCCCCGGGGAAAGGTAATAAAGAACTTCAGTTTGGACTTTAGCAGGGGATCTCCCAAACATTTTTACCAATCAGAGAAGGACTTGCAGGTTGGCCGAGTGACTTTCTGGCTTTTTTTCCGCAGTACAATATGCAACAAGTTGGGCAGGATGTCAATCACTCTCGTGTGGGGGCTGCATTCTCCCGCCACCTATAAATGCATTTTAAAACAAATTACTACTTGCGTGCGAGAACAAACACCCACCGCACACCCCCCCCCCCCCCCCCCCCCCAAACAATCAAAATAATCTGTTAAGTTTTTTATTCCCGCAACATCCGTGTTGTTGTTTCCCCGTGTGTGTGGTGTTGGTGTGTGTGTGGTGTGGTGTGTGTGTGTGTGTGTGTGTGTGGTCGTGTGTGTGGGTTAATCGTATTCACAGTGTAAAATTTTCAAAAGAGAGAAGGGAATTGGAAAACTATAGCAAAAATCTGCACGTTCAAAGTCAAACCCCCCCCTTCCCGTACCCTTCTCTTGCAGAAGAATCAAACTAATCCAGAAAGCATTAAATAAAATTCTGATATAGTCAAACAACCCCCCTTCAGAGAGAGAGAGAGAGAGAGAGAAGAGGGGGGGGGGGGGGGGGGGGGGGGGGGGGGGGGGGAGGGGAGAAGAAGAGAGAGAAGGGGGGTAGAGAGAGAGAACAATTTCAAAGTAAAGAGACAGAGGCAGAGAGAGAGAGGTAAAAGTAAAAAATATTTTATTAAAATTGTCGGCTTCAGCCCAAAAATGACAGTCCAAAAAATTCCTAGGGTAATAAATAATGTTGAAAATCCCCTTCCGCAAGCTTTTTTGCTTTTTTTACTGAAGAGAGGAGAGAGAGAGAAAGAAGAGAGGGAGAGAAGAGAAGAGAGAGAGAGGAGAGAGGAGAGAGAGGAGACAGACGACAACGACAGCAGACAGAGAGGAAATAAAAATTTGTGGGAAAAATACCTTTTTTTGCAGAATTCAAGGGAAAGTGCTGCCCGACATCTGGAAAACCTCGCTTGCCTCGAATCATGAAACAGGGGGAGCATTGAAACAAAGTTCAAAAACCCAAGGGTTGCAGCACAACCTCTCTGAAAGGGTTAAGCAGAAAATGTAAACCAACGGCCAATTTCTATCATCTTCAGGGAAAACTGTTTGGCAATGTCTTCTTTCAAAAATTTTTTCAAAATTTTTTTTTTGACATTAGGTCCCCCCATGAACGCAACAGTTTGGAGTGGCCAAAGGGGAAATCCCAGGGGTTAGTTCTTCAAGCAATACTCAGCAGAAAGCATGGCCCCTGAATTGGAGTCAAAATATCTTTTTAAGAAAAACCCAAATTTCGGCCCGAATCTGACATACACATCCAACTGTTTTTTTTCCGGAGATTTGGTTCAGCGTTTCATCAAAAAGAACACATAGTTTTCTCTGCTTTACTTGTTTTTTTAAGCTCAAAAAAAAAATTTGGGCCCAAAACCAAAAGTACAAAGTATCTTGGTTTTGTTTCTCCACAGGAAAACGTCAGCAATGTTGCGTCAGGAAACATGGCTTAAACAGCGTTTGATGCCATCACATGATTTCATACTGTAATGGGATTTAGCACTTCATTGCCCAACACCCGGGTTCAACACTTTTGTCCAGACCCGAGGAGCCAAACACCACCGTTTTTTTTTGCGTGGGGAGCGATGAACAGGAACCCCTGAAGATGTCAGGTGCAAAAAAAGGGAGGGGCGGTTGTGGAAGACTTCTTGCGTGGATGCCCATGAAGTCACCAATGGGGGCAACCACTTTGTCAATGGAAGCCACATTCTTTTGTGCTTTGCACCTGAAATACAAATTTTTTTTTGTTTTTTAAAAAAGTTTTAAACCCAAGCACCAAAATCGTTCTGTTTTTTATCATAAACAATTTTTTATTACATTGGCAAATCTTTATAATCATCATACATTTTCATATTATCATTACATCCTAAGTATTGTCACATTAATTCTTTAACATTGTTTTAAAAAAAGTGATGATTTACTGTTTTAAACTGTATCAAAAATTAAAAAAAATTGTAAATATGATTTATCATTGTTATTAAAAAAACGTCAAAAACGTTAAAAATTTAATTTAAAAGAATGTTCTTTTTATTGGAAATAAAACCATATCATTTCTGTTTTATATCAATTGCTTTATGGTATTTAAATTTTTTAAAAAAAAAAACTATTCATTTACAAATTTTGTACCCTTTTATGGAAAAAAATCTATCTTCATTTCACATTTTAATTAACTAAAAAATGATTTTAAAATTTACATGATATTTCCTATTGTATTTTTCCCAAATTTTAAAAAAAAATTAAAAAAAAGTTAAAAAAATAGTGGGAGCATGGTGGAAAACGCGAGTATACTAGTTAAGTAGGTTTTTTAATTCAGAGAGAAGTTTTAGGGGAACAGTATTAGAACAAAAGAAGTAGTACAGTAGAGTTGCAGTAGAAACATGAGGTATCACCACTTTGCAATTTTTGGCAAAATTGTAAAATGTTTTCCTTTAAAGCGCAGGCACATGGTCACATTTTTTTTTTTTTTTCTTTTCTTTTCTTTTAAAAGGGGAAAACGTCAAAATGAAAACGTAAAAAAAAACAAAAACAACAAGAGGTTGAGGTTGGCTGATGGGGGAAAGGTTTTAAGTTGGCTAAATACGAAACAAAAAGGTTCACCAAAAATCATTTTCCTCTTCGTCCATTTTTTTTCCGGACCCAAAAGGAAGTGACCGGTGATCCCGCGCGAAAACGTACTGACTTTAAAACCGCCGTTATGGCCTGATGAGGCTCCCCCACCCACGACCAAATCGAAGTTTTTTCTGCACGCGCTAGTAAACCCGACCCCTTGTTTTCCAGCTTTTTTTTTCCCCCAGCCATCTTTTGTAAGTCAATTTTCGAGCAAGCTCGTTTTAAAAGATGGCCCCGGGATTTTGATTTCTCTGAAGACCCGGAAAATTCCAAGGGAAATAACTCGCGTTGCGCTGAAATCGAAGTTCGTCTGCTACTCAATTTGCTGCGGTTATCCCATCCTTTTTTTTTTATCGTTTTTCCCCTTAATTTAAAATTTCATGGGCCCCCCCATTTTTTTCGGAGGGTACTTTTACTGGTGACATAACTCTAATTCACAAACTTTCACAAACCAATTCATGTTTCCTATTTTCAAAGACTTTCCAGGGGCCCGGAAATAACATCTTTTTTTCCCCAAACTTTTCCCCAAACCTCGAACCCGTGGGGCAACCAGGATAGGGGTGAGGATGAGACTACTACGCAGGACATGGGCATACCAGGGGTAGGGTGGGGATGAAACTACTACTGCAGGACAGTGGTCATACCAGGGGCAGGGGGGGATAAGATACTGCAGAAGGGTGGTCAACCAGGATAGGCGGGGGGGAAAACAATGCAGGAAAGCTGGTCATACCAGGAAAGGGTGGGGGTGAAATACGCAGAAAGGGTCTACCAGGGATAGGGTGGGGGTGAAGCTACTCTGCAGGACGCTGGCATACCAGGGACAGGGTGGGGATGAAGACTACTGCAGGAAAGCTGGTCATACCAGGGATAGGGCGGGGATGAAGACTGCAGAACAGCTGGTCATACCATGGACAGGTGGGGATGAAGACTACTGCAGGACAGCTGGTCATACCAGGAATAGGGTGGGGATGAAGACTACTGCAGGAAGGCTGGTCATACCAGGGATAGGGTGGGGATGAAGACTACTACTGCAGGACAGCTGGTCATACCAGGGATAGGGTGGGGCATGAAGACTACACCAACAGAAAGAAAACAAGTATGCTGGCTATTTCCCCAAGGCCATGTCAGTTTGCTTGGTAGAAGCATCTCCTGCCCTTTAGCCATCCAACCCTTCTGTGACTACAGAACAGCCCAGTACTCTCGAAATGGACCCTTGAAAGCCCAAGCACACATGAAATAAACCTATCTTCCAGACCCAACTTACGTTATTGGTTTTGAACATGACTTTGATGTCCCCCTCAATGTTGCACAGGTTCTGTGGCTCAATGACAATGCTGTCACTGTCAGGGAATCTGATCACCTGTCAGACAGCATCAAAGAACAGATTACATCACAATGATGACACTGTCACTTAAGAGAACTGGATACATGTCAGTATTGTAGCCATACCATGCTGTCACTGTCACAAACATGGATCACCTGTCAGTGTTGTAGCCATACCATGCTGTCACTGTCACAAACATGGATCACCTGTCAGTGTTGTAGCCACACTATGTCACTGTCACAGACCTGGATCATCCGTCAGTGTTGTAGCCACACTATGTCACTGTCACAGACCTGGATCACCTGTCAGTGTTGTAGCCACACTATGTCACTGTCACAGACATGGATCACCTGTCAGTGTTGTAGCCACACTATGATGTCACCGTCACAGACATGGATCACCTGTCAGTGTTGTAGCCATGCTATGATATCACCGTCACAGACATGGATCACCTGTCAGTGTTGTAGCCATATAATGATGTCACTGTCACAGACATGGATCACTTGTCAGTGTTGTAGCCATATAATGATGTCATTGTCACAGACATGGATCACCTGTCAGTGTTGTAGCCATGCTATGATGTCACTGTCACAGACCTGGATCACCTGTCAGTGTTGTAGCCATATAATGATGTCATTGTCACAGACATGGATCACCTGTCAGTGTTGTAGCCACACTATGTCACTGTCACAGACCTGGATCACCTGTCAGTGTTGTAGCCACACCATGCTGTCACTGTCACAGACATGGATCACCTGTCAGTGTTGTAGCCATATAATGATGTCACTGTCACAGACATGGATCACCTGTCAGTGTTGTAGCCATATAATGATGTCACTGTCACAGATATAGATCACCTGTCAGTGTTGTAGCCATATAATGTCACTGTCACAGACATGGATCACCTGTCAGTGTTGTAGCCATATAATGTCAATGTCACAGACATGGATCACCTGTCAGTGTTGTAGCCACACCATGCTGTCACTGTCATAGACATGGATCACCTGTCAGTGTTGTAGCCACACTATGATGTCACTGTCACAGACGTGGATCACCTGTCAGTGTTGTAGCCACACTATGATGTCACTGTCACAGACATGGATCACCTGTCAGTGTTGTAGCCACACTATGATGTCACTGTCACAGACCTGGATCACCTGTCAGTGTTGTAGCCACACTATGATGTCACTGTCACAGACATGGATCACCTGTCAGTGTTGTAGCCATACCATGCTGTCACTGTCACAGACATGGATCACCTGTCAGTGTTGTAGCCATATAATGATGTCACTGTCACAGACATGGATCACCTGTCAGTGTTGTAGCCATGCTATGATGTCACTGTCACAGACCTGGATCACCTGTCAGTGTTGTAACCATGCTATGATGTCACTGTCACAGACATGGATCACCTGTCAGTGTTGTAGCCACACTATGATGTCACTGTCACAGACCTGGATCACCTGTCAGTGTTGTAGCCATGCTATGATGTCACTGTCACAGACATGGATCACCTGTCAGTGTTGTAGCCATGCTATGATGTCACTGTCACAGACCTGGACCACCTGTCATTGTAGCCATGCTATGATGTCACTGTCACAGACATGGATCACCTGTCAGTGTTGTAGCCATGCTATGATGTCACTGTCACAGACATGGATGACCTGTCGTGTTGTAGCCATGCTATGATGTCACTGTCACAGACCTGGATCACCTGTCAGTGTTGTAGCCATGCTATGATGTCACTGTCACAGACCTGGATCACCTGTCAGTGTTGTAGCCATGCTATGATGTCACTGTCACAGACATGGTTTGCCTGTCAGTGTTGTAGCCATGCTATGATGTCACCGTCTCAGTAAGGTGACTAATGAGAGAAAAATCAGGTGACCAGTCACAGTCAGAGGTTCGGGAGAGAGATATCCCTTAGAATGACATGACAGTGGAGAGCAGGGGGCCTGGCTAAGGTCTAAGCTTCATTGCACAGCTCAAGCAGGAAAGGCTGACTGTTGGCTCAAGCAGGAAAGGCTGACTGTTGGCTGTGATGTTGGCTCAAGCAGGAAAGGCTGACTGTTGGCTCAAGCAGGAAAGGCTGACTGTTGGCTCAAGCAGGAAAGGCTGACTGTTGGCTGTGATGTTGGCTCAAGCAGGAAAGGCTGACTGTTGGCTGTGATGTCAGCTCAAGCAGGAAAGGCTGACTGTGGGCTGTGATGTCAGCTCAAGCAGGAAAGGCTGACTGTTGGCTGTGATGTCAGCTCAAGCAGAAAAGGTTGACTGTGGGCTGTGATGTCAGCTCAAGCAGGAAAGGCTGACTGTTGCCTGTGATGTCAGCTCAAGCAGAAAAGGTTGACTGTGGGCTGTGATGTCAGCTCAAGCAGGAAAGGCTGACTGTTGGCTGTGATGTCAGCTCAAGCAGAAAAGGTTGACTGTGGGCTCTGATGTCAGCTCAAGCAGGAAAGGCTGACTGTTTTTACCGTATTCCTCTGGTAAAGCATGCTGACTGTTTTGTTACTGTATTCTTCTGGTAAAGCAGGCTGACTGTTTTGTTACTGTATTCATGCTGACTGTTTTGTTACTGTATTCCTCTGGTAAAGCATGCTGACTGTTTTGTTACTGTATTCCTCTGGTAAAGCAGGCTGACTGTTTGTTACTGTATTCATGCTGACTGTTTAGTTACTGTATTCCTCTGGTAAAGCATGCTGACGGTTTTGTTACTGTATTCCTCTGGTAAAGCAGGCTGACTGTTTTGTTACTGTATTCCTCTGGTAAAGCAGGCCGACGGCTTTGTTACTGTATTCTTCTGGTATGGTAGGTTCACTGCTCTGTTTCTGCATTTTGTTCTGGTAAAACATGCTCACAGGGTCAACATGATGCAATCTGTATCATCCATGGGAACAAGAATAATTATGTAACAGTTGTGCTTGTAGTTTTTATTTGCCCATAAGAAGGTTTCAGTCTGTTTATATACAGTGTTTGCTGTAACTAACAAGCTCTGCCAGACAATGTGTTCTGAGGCAAATTTGTGATCTTTTGGTGCATTTTGGTTATGGAAACATTTAGTAACATGCAAAAATCATCCTTTGTTTTCTCTTCAAATGTGAGGATCATTTTAAAGGCAGAACGACCTCTTCCCCTTCATAATCTGACATGCCACAGGCGGTGTATGACTTGCATCAATAGCAACTAGTCACAAGCTGTATTTCTGCCACCGTTTCAAAACATATGGTTCCTGAGTTATTGATTTGAGAATGAAACTGTTCATGAATACATACCTCAAAAGTTAAACATTACTGACAGTGAAAGTGTTCATAAAGACCATATTCAAGCATAATTGAGAACGAAACTGTTCATGACTAAAAGATCACAAAGTGATCAAGTTTTTAAAGTGAAATGATTGACAAATCATACACCCCTTTTTGTACTCCCAGTTCTTATAGAACAGGGAGTACTTTAGAATGGGAACGAGGAGAGAATGTAAATATGTTGGTTCAAGACCGCCCATGTGATTCTGCCCGAAAACCCCCATTTTCACATACACATCGCGTCCATCTCATATCAGTTTTGGCCAAAATTAACACCTGTTTTCCAAAAAAATTAACACCTCAAAACCTCTAAATATTGACGAAATCAGCAAATTAAAACGGGGGTTTCCGTGCAGAATAATATGGGTGATCGTGAACAAACATATTTACATTCTCTAAAGAGACATAAAATTAAGGTTTATATGGTTTGACCGTCTCCAATCCCAGGCCGGTTCTAAATCAATATAGCCGCCACGGCTTTCGCTGCAGCCTTGTGCAACGGACCGTGTAAATCACGTGACAGCTCGCACCTCACGTGTGCGCATTCAACCAATCGACAGGAGGTATGACGTCATTCCTGGACGGGACTGGCGAGCCTGTCGATCTTTTCCGGCCGGGATGCTAAGGAGTGAGGACATGCTTTTTTAGCTCGCCGCTGTTTGAAACCGGTCTGGTCAACAGAGAGCTTAAATCTTTTGGAACCCAATCAGGTGAAACGTGAAATGACAGTAAGTGAACTGGATGATTTTTACGTAATTGTTTTGTAGATAAACTTGATAATGAGCCGATTGATGAAGGTTCTTTTATGAAATTGAAAAACATGGCTGAAATTACGCCTGTTTTGTTGAAGGTTGGTTATGAGATCAAAGCTGAAAAACGTAAAACTCTTCGACAATCTTTGGTTTTAGGCCATTGGCTTGAAAGAACAAAAGCCGTTTTAAAAAAATCTAACCCAAAAGCGTCCTGGGAGAATTATTTAAAAAACAAAATTTTTGATGGAACCCACTCTGTGTAAAAAACTGGCGGAATTATCATTTTGTTTTTACCACTATCCAAAATTCTACAAGCTTGGAATTTCTATCCACAGCTTGTATGAGAAAAGAAGGCTCATTTAAAATATATGCAAAGCGACGTTGGTTTTCGTGATTTCTAGCAATTTGACTAAAGTCTAGCTGATGAGGTTAGACACACGGGTCCAAGAGACAGCGACGGTTATTGATCCAGCAGCTCTATGGAGTGGACTGCTAGCAGCAAGCAGGTCCCCGCCTAAAGGCTAAAAATATGCCAAAACTGGGCCATTGTTCAGCGCCGAACAGCGACCTAGAAAGGCCCTCCACAGAACTAAAAATACGTCAAAACTGTGTCATTGTTCAGCGCTGAACAGCGACCTAGAAAGGCCCTCAACAGGCTGAAAATAATACTGAGGGAGGTAACTCCTGCACACACACACCCCCACCCACCCCCACGCACACCCACCCCCACCTCACCCCCACCCCACGCATGCACACCCCCAACCCACACACGCACACCCACCCCCGCGCATGCACAAACTTTTTCTAATTTTGCACAAAAACAAGAGAAACTGTTTTACTTAATTTTTTTAATTTATGATTTAAATTTGGTTTAAAAAAATGAAGGCCGAATTAGCTACAGAGCTTATTACAAATACTTTACGAGTTGGATTGGAGAGGGAGGGTGATAAAGATCAGTTAAAGAACAGGTTTGAAGAATTAATTACTGATCTCTTTAATCGTATAGACATGCGAGAAGATGTATTGGAAGCTATCACAAAAAAACCAGATTCTTGGTCACAACCAATTATAAAGTTGTTTGCTATTTTAGTTGATAATATGGCCCCTGAAGATGTTAATCTGACTGTTTCTACCACCCCTGAAGGAGTAGCTATTCGCTTTAATGAAGATCAGGTTTTGCGATTAAAGAAAAGACTATGAATAACAGCTGAATTTACAATTAATTTTTATTTATTTTATATTAAAAAAATGGCTGTCGAACTTAGTGAATCTGAGTTAAAGAATTGTAATGAACTATTTGACGAAACAATGAAATTATTAAACATTGATTTTAGTGAATTTGGGTTTGAGAATGATATAGACAATATAATAAAAGATAATAGTGAACTATTTAACGAAGCAATCAAAGTGATGAACATTGACTGTAGTGATTCAGAAAAAGCAAAAATATTGGCGGACGTTATTGTAAAGGTTTTAACGTGTCTTGAAGTGTTGCGGCACTTGGCGAAGAATAAACATAGCGTTTTTACTTACTTTTATTTACATTTATTTTTTTGATTTACGTAAATATTGTGGCTTTAAAAATGACGACCACAAGTAAATTCGAGGCCGGGAAAAATATATACGATGGAAGAAATATTTAGCAGCGACAAACAATTAAGCAATACGTTCAGTGAAGTAGACATGAACATCATAAACCCTACAACGTTCATGAAAGCGTGGCACATGCTATCTCTAAAATCCAGAGTCCCCTTCAACGCGAACTGCCAGTAAAAGTGTTGTTGGCCGTTTCGATTGATTATATAACGCCTGATGGTACTAACATGCCAGTCTGGGTTTCAACAAAGGCAGAAAGAAGTAATCAGCTATCACGATTTTAACTCTAACTGGGCTGACTACAAGCTTACACAGTTTAACCATGCAAGTGAGGAGGCAAAGTTAAGGGGCTCTGGCTGGTCTGAGGGGACAGTACTTGAAATCAAATTAAGACAAACAAAGTTCTATCCTATAGTTGGCAATTCTTACCTTCCTCTTCCAAAAGAGTTAGTTTTAAAAACGAGCAGTCTTAAACATACATAATTCTGACAACATGTGTTTTATGTGGTGTGTTTTAGCACATCTACATCCTGTTAAAAATCATGCAAACAGAGTTTCCAATTATGAAGCATACAAACAAGAGCTGAACTTTGATAACATAACCTTTTCCAGTAAGCATAGAAAGCATATCTCAGTTTGAAGAGCAAACAAACCAATCACCGTAAACGTATACACATGGTCTGTAAAAGCCGATATAGTGCCTTTAAGGGTTTCTCCAAACGCCCCCGCTTTTGGCGAATCACTTGACAAACATGTAGACTTGATACTGTTTGCAGATAGTACAAAGAGTCATTATGTATTAATCAGAATAATAAGCAGACTTATGGCTTTTACATCAAAGAATCTAGCTAAAAAAGAGCTTTGTAGAAGATGTTTGCGCAGAACTCCACTATAGAAGCAGCTGACGACCATAAAACTCGTTGTAAAAGTATTGTAGACTGTGAAACCAAACTCCTCCACACCTAAACCGGGGTCTAAAGTTAGTTTTAAGAATATACACAAAATGCAGATGAGCCCATACGTGGTTTATGCTGACTTTGAATCGCTCTTACCGCAGTACTATGCCCACAACAGCAAGAACAGAAAACAACCTTATTAAGCCATCATCAGATCTGTTCTTATGCGTTTATTGTTGTTAGTCAGACGGCCAACACACAACACCCGAGATTTACAGAGGCCCCAACGCAGCTAGCAGATTTTTAGAGCAGATGAAACAACTTCGCAATCAGCTATCCAACCAACTAAATCTTTCAGACATTGTTATGACTCCTGAAGACCAAGAACGTTATGATTCATCTACACGCTGTTGGATTTGCAATAAAGAATTATTAGGCAACGCAGTAAGAGACCACGATCACATTACTGGAAAGTTCAGAGGGCTGCACACAACAATTGTAATCTTCAACTTAAGGTTGACCCTAAGACATGGAAACTGCCTATCTTCTTTCATAACTTAAGAGGCTACGATTCTCATTTATATCATGCAAGCAGTGACATCTGAATATAAGAGGGTTACCTGCATTGCGCAATCTTCAGAAAAGTACATGACTTTTACTCTTGACTCTTTATCCTTTTATGACTCTGCCCAACATCTGATGGCTAGTTTAGATAAACTCTGCCCAACATCTGATGGCTAGTTTAGATAAACTGTCGGGATCCCTACAAGACTTCCCAATCACTAAACGATACTTTGATCCATCTTTAGTGCGCAAGGCGTTTACCCTTATGAATACATGGACTCGTGGGAAAGTTTTGACGAGCCGGCGCTGCCGCATAAAGATTGATTTTTACTCTAGCTTAGAGGGAAAGGCATAACTGACTCTGATATGAATACGCTCAGAAAGCTTGGACAGAATACACTGTCAAACAATGGGCGATTATCATGATCAATATTTATTGGCTGACTGTGTTTATTGGCAGACGTCTTTCAGAATTACAGATCTACATGCATGAAACATTACAACTTAGACTCATCCACATTACATCTCTGCCCCAGGTCTTCTTGGGACGCTTTCTTAAAGTCTACAAACATTCATATTGACTTAATATCTGATCTCCCCACACTCCAGATGATTGAAGACGGGTTGAGGGGAGGTATTAGCATGGCCTCACATCCTTACTGCAAAGCCAACAACAAATATTTAGACGACTATAACCCCACTAAACCATCCAACTATCTAATGTATTTAGACGCCAACAATCTGTATGGTGGGCCATGAGTCCAACCGCTTCCACTGAGAAACTTTAAATGATAAAAGGACCTCACGATGTTAACACCGTGTTAGGCATTCTGTCACAGCTTACACCTGATAATCCAACAGGACTAATCTTGGAAGTAGACTTAGAATATCCTAAAGAATTACAAGATCTCCACAACGATTACCCCCTAGCTGTAGAAAGATTAAAGATGAGCCCCATCGAACCTCCTAAACTTGTTCCCAATCTTAGACATAAAACTAAATATTGTGCCATTACAGACTCCTACAGTTTTACTTAAGACATGGGTTGAAACTGACAGCTGTTCATACAATAATTACTGCGATCAAGAGCCTTTTATGAGGCCATACATCAAGAAGAATACTGATCTTAGAACCCAAGCCACTAGATGCTTCAGAAAAAGACTTCTTTAAACTGATGAACAACAGCTATTTTGGTAAAACCATGGAGAACGTACACAACCGTAAAGATTTAAATAGTTACAAAAGAAAACCAAGCAATTAAGTTTGCCTCTAAACCCAACTATCAAGACTTAAGAGATTTAACGACAGCCTGGTTGGCATTATGAGAAGAAAAAGGATGTTAAATTGGACAAGCCGGTGTTTTAATCGGCTTTAACCGTATTAGAGTTGTCAAAGCTATTGATGTTAGAATTTCTGTATGACTACTTAAACCGCGGTACCCAGAAGCAAGAGTCCTTTACACAGACACTGACTCTTTTATTCTAGACGTCCCCACAGAAGACTTCTATAAGGATTTAGAACAGAAGTAGCTAAGGAACTAATGGATGGTACGACACATGTGACTATCCTAAAGACAGTCCTTTACATTTAACTGCGAACAAGAAAGTGATTGGAAAGATGAAGGATGAACTTAATGGGACAGTTATCAAAGAATATGTTGGTTTGGCGGTCGAGATGTATAGCGTTGCCAGCCAGACTTCTGTAATGAAGAAGGCTAAGGCATAAGTAAAGAAGTTGTCAAAAAAAAATATATCTCACGATAACTACAAGCAAGCTCTCTTTGAAAACAAAGAATTTTATCACACACAATGTTAATCTGCGCTCTACTCTTCATCAAGTAAACACAACTGCATTAACAAAAAATCACTATCTCTAACAATAACAAGAGAACTTACGTCAGTCTTGAGTTTTCATATGCTGTGGGGCATTGGAGAACTTTAAAAGATTAAACTTGGCTAACTTGGCCTGTACTTAACTTAAGAACCTAACTAGTACTTACTTAAGAACATAACAAGAACTTAACTTAAGAACCTAACTATACTTATTTAAGAACCTAACTAGTACTTAAAAAAAGAACTTATTTTATTTGTATTTTACTTGTAATTTACTTGCACTTAACTTAAAAAGTACTTTCTAAAAACTAACTTAACTTGTACTTTATTTAGTTCTTAATTTGTACTTTATCTTGTTCTTAACTTGTAAATTATCTAGTTCTTAACTTGTACTTATTTAGTTCTTAACTTGTACTTTATCTAGTTCTTAAAAACTATTCCATAGAAAAATGGTCTACAGCAGGAGGTTGCACTTTTTTTGCAGAAGTTGGTTCTTCTTCTTTTACTGGCTTTGTGGGGTTTTGTAACTTTGCTGCTAAGTATGGCGTTAGACATTTGAAATGCTAAAACTCCCCCACCAACAACAACAGCGGCAAATACATAATAATACATCTTATTGTTTGTTTGCGATTGTTGTTGTTTAATTGGGTGTTGTGCTGACGGCGATGTTGTATTACTATCTAACAATTTTTGTTTTGCTGATTGGTTTGATTTTCTCAGTCTGTTCCATTCAGCTAGTTTACCCCCAGCCTCAACACGCCCAGGATTTTTAGCCTTAGTAACATTACTCACTTGTGGCACATTCACTTGTGGCACATTCACTTGTGGCACATTCTGCTTCCTGCAGACTGTCCTGCGACTGTCCTGTGGCGTCTTCTCCTGATCGCTCATTTTTTTTTATTGCGATTAAATTTAATATGATCAAAATTAATATGATTAAAAGTAATTAATCCCACGATGAATGGCATAACATCGTCCCAAATCTGTAATACATGTCACATGCAAGAGTTTCTAGGGACTTGTTTAAAACTGGATCTTGTGATAAGTCGTATTTTAAATCTTCTTCTGAATCAACCGGCGCCATCTTTCTTACTAACTTAGCATATAGGCTAATCATTGTCTGACCCACTGATCTAACCATTTTTGACCCTAGCTGCGCTTCGTACCTAGCGTAGTACTTCTCAACATCTGATGTAGGCAGTTGTTGAATCTGTTCAATACTTAGTTCAGTGCCTAAATACTGTCTAGTTTTTCCACACGCGGCTAGACAATATAATCTTTCTTTATGGCAGTTGTCTACGGGGTAGTCTGCTTGCCCCTCACACTTTAATAGTTCGTCACAATCCATTTTAAAAAGCAATAAAAAATAATATACTACTTTTAAAACCATGATTTAACGTTAGTTAATTATGCAGTGCCAAATCGTTGGTGTTATAGTCTATTCAACCCTTGCAAAATGTTTGTTGGGGATAAAACCACCCAACATGGGAAAGATAGAAGATTCGCCAAAACTAGTTGCAACTTTATTTTTAGCTTTAACAACAAAAGATTATCTGATTAAAAAGCACATAGAAAAGCCTTTCGTATTATGATTATTTTAATTATTTTTTTAGTTAAAAAAAATAGAGCGAAAAAAAGATTATCAATACGATTTACCACTCTGCTGTAATTAGCGGCCTTAAGTATAGGCTATAGCGTGTTAGCAAAAAACATTGTTAGAATGAAGCCGGGGGATCTAGGAAGGTTAGACATTGAGGACGTTGTTAAGGTTATAGTTGTAATTACTGCAGGGATTGCATCAAAAGACTTTCTTGTTGCACAGGGGATTATCCCAGAAAATATTAGTTCATAGAAAGATTAATTCATAAGAAAATATTGATTTATAAAAAGATGGCGGGAGTAGTTATGATGGTAGGAGGGGCTATTGTTAACGCATTTAGCCTTCTCTGGAAGCAATTATATGTTTAGTAAATTGCGGTCCGATGAAGAAAGAGAAGGGCATAACAAGGCAATAGAAGATTTAGCTAAGGCAAGAGATGCTACGAGAAAAGACGAATTGCTCACTTAGACTTTATGAATAAAAAGTTAAGGGAACAGGGACATGCAGAGCACACATTTACAGACGTTGATGAGGCAATGAATGAGTATTACTTATGACAGGAAAGAAGTTTCTAACATCACCCCCGCCAGAACTGTCTGACATTTATGAACCATCAGAAGAACAGAAATAGCAGAAATTGGTTTTATTTGTGGTGCTATGGGAGAAACCCAAATTCTTCTCGCATATTCAATCTAAAAATAATTAAAATAAAATTAAAATACAGTCCTCTTATGGACAATACGAAGTACAAAATATATTTTTCTCCTAAAGGTTATTGGAAAGGAAAGACTGCTATTGAAAAACTGAGTAAAGCTGCTAAAGTGTCTGAATCGGATGCGAAAGACTGGCTTTCAAAACAGGCAATTTGGCAAATATATCTGCCTCCCCCCAAAAGAATAATAAGACCTAGATTTGTTAATTCAGTTCCAAATGAAAACCCACCAAATGGACTTGCTGTATCTTCCACATGACAAAGTTAGAAGAAAAAAGTTTAAGTATGCTCTGACAGTTGTAGACATGGCTTCAAGATACAAAGACGCTGAACCTTTAACAGATAAAAGCTCAACTGCTGTGGCAGTGGCTTTACAACAAATATACACGAGGCCCATTAAAGTATCCAAGGATGATTCAAGTTGATGATGGAAAAGATTTAAAGGTTCTGTAAACCAGTTGTTTTTAAAACATCATTGTTACAGTTAAGAGAGGGATCCCAGGCAACCATCGATCACAAGCCAGTAGAAAACTTTAATAAGAACCTAGCTGAACGCCTGTTACCTACAGTATCACAGAGAAATTATGGACAGAACGCCTAACACAGAATGGGTTAGGAGATTGCCAGCAGTCTTACGTGCCATGAACAATAAAATTTAAAGCAACGGGGTTGAAGCCAGTAAACGCGATCAAGTTAAAAAAAATTAGCATTACTGAAGATGTGCAGGGGACTCAAAAACTCTTGCCGTTTGGACTAAAAGTAAGATACTTGTATGCTCCTGGAGAGCAGAAGGTGATGTTAGAATTAAAAGCCACAGATCCTATATGGAGCGTAATGTATATGAAGTTGAAAGAATTATGAAAACAGACCCTCCCGTATATTATTTAAGAGAGACTCTCTCGTCTAAAAAGCCCGCCCCTAAAAGATCGTTTGTTCGTGAAGATTTGCAAGTTGTCCCACCAAACACAGTGAGTAACAAAAAAAAATAGTGTTTTATTTTGCTAAACTTTTTTTTTTGGGTCTATTTTGGGTTTAACTTATGGGTGTTTTGTTTTTCAATGTTCTGTTTAACTGCATCAGTGTCTACCTGCCGTGAAGTAAACGTCTTTCTCCACTCCCTTTGAAGTTCAATTTTTGCCGCCTGTAATCCTCACCATCAGCCATAAGCTTCTGAAATTCTTCGTCTGTAATGTTTTCATCCTGCAGTGATTTGCTTATTCTTAATCTTAATGAACAAAGTTTTGCTGATGCTAGGGCAACAATGGCAGGTGCTTTTGTAATTTAGGAGTTAATTTTTTAAAACAGCGCTTACAATCATAGACATTGCGCCTAAACCTAACCCGAGACCCCCTAATGCTAAAGAGACTGGCGCCCCAGCCCCGGTGGCTAAAACAGCAACACAGATCCAGCACTTACGATAGCTACAGCCCGATGAGCCAGTAATTACATAAGAAAGAGTATTTAAAGCTTTAGCATATTTTTTTCTAGTAACTCTATACTTATCCAAGTCACTTTCTATTTCCTTTTGAAGTTCAGTTATTTGCTTTAATCTAAACTGTTGAACCTCCATTTTAAATAAGAATTATTTTATTAATTAATCTTGTACATATCTTCTTATTAATCCTTCTGGCAGCACTTCATTAACAGAGTAAAACGCAATAAAATCAACATACTTAATGAGAATAAAGTCGAGTACTGTTAGTTTGTCTTTGTCAACCATCACAGTAACCTTGTCAGATGATACATGGTGTTTATTTTGTCTCCGTTTTTAGTAATTGCAATGCCGAGCTTAAGAGGAGCATCCAAGTTTTCGGCTTTTATTTGTATACCTCTGATTAACGTATGTTCTGGCAAACTAGGATCGCCCTCCCTCGGAGTAATAAATAAGCGAAAAATCATCGTCATTTGCCTAGGGAGTGACTATAGCGGTGGGGTAAAATTCTAAGCCGACGGGGTCATTCCCCACTTCAGCGGACTTCTTTCTCTGTAGCATATATTCAAATCCCGCCTAGTTATTTCAATGTTTTTTCTGTTGTGTTCCTGGAACCCGGCTAACAAGAATGGGCCCTTCATTCAAAGCTTTTCTAAAATTGTTTTTCTTATCAAATATACATTGGGGCTTCGTAGTTCAAACTTTAGATTCCAACAATTTCAGGAAGCAACGCCCAAGCATTCTCTCTTTTATGAAGTTTGTATTCATGTTTGCCAAAATCGTTTGCCCTTAATTTCTTATCTCTTCTAGGTAGATATTGCTGTCGTTTTTTGTCTTCAATTTCTGTTCGTTTGTAAACCCATCATCTGTGTACTCAAAACCATAAACATTTCCTGGGACTCCTATTAGATCAAACTCAGTTGTGTCTGCTAGGTCTTTAGCTCTACTGCAATGCATTTAGGAGCTAGCTGCGCTTTTGATTCTGGCCCTCGAGACATTCTTTTATAATATAAAAATTATAATAAACAAATTGTTATAAGCAATCAATAATAAACAATCTACAATAAACAAACGTATTGAACTGGGGGGTCAGTCCGTAAGCATAGCTTAGCGTGCTTAGATTTTTCTAGCTGATCTTTATTTTTTTTAGCTCAACTTTATCCCTTATTATATAATTTTCACTTAAACATTCTTCAAACTATCTTTCCTTAGTGTAAAATAATACAACCGATTTTAACTGCGATCGAAAGTCTTTTAAGACAGCATTGTATTTTTGAGTTAAGAGCCACACAGAAACTAATGCGTGGCGGCCGCTAAAGGCCAGCTTTGACAGAGCTTTCTTTTTTTAACAAATGTCTTGCTCGGCTGAACAGTCATCAATAATAAACAGTGTTTCGGTTCCCTCAAATAGTCTATAGTAATGTTCTAAACAGTTGCTCAGTTTGTCACTAGATCAACTAGAAATATATTCTCGTCTGTCCAAATAAACTTCCTTTCTTTGTAGGACTTGTTGTGCTAATGGTTGTGCAGAATATAACAATGTGCTCGTAATGAAACCTGTATATTGTTTGTAACAAATCAAGTACGAAGACAGTTTTCCCACACCCAGTAATCCCGCAGATAAGAGAACAGTGCGGATCTTTAGGAAAAAACTTCAAGCTATCCATCTGTTTTTATTAATATTTCTTCTACATTTTAATAAGGCGCGTCTTTAGCCTGTTTTCTTCAATGTTTAGCTGAGCATCACAAACCATAAAATGTGCATTTTTATTGGGGCGTCTCCGTCTGCTTTCTTGTGAATATTTATTTTTATACCATCTTGCCCTATCCTTTCTCCACTTCCAAACAATCTGTTGTCAATGTGGATCTAAAATCTAGCCACAGCCCATATTTAGTTATTAAGTAGTCTCGAGCCTTACATAATAAAGGCGAAGTTTTTTACATACACGATCAAGTTTAGGATCCCTTTGCCTACCTCCAGCGAACAACTTTCTTATTTCATCAAAGTGTTGGTGAGGTAAAAGTCCGCGACCCGAATGCAACTGATCAGACTTGCCATTTATTACACAGTCAACCTTCTCAATTTTTGGATATAAAACGCTTCTGATTCTCTCTGAAAAGGAGTTGTTCCTTCAGTAAACAAGAACAAAATTCCTTTTAAAGACTTCAGAGACTGATTTAGATGTATTTCCAGAGAGTGTCTCGCTTGTTTTTATTTTCTGTAATGGCGTGTATAACTCTTTCATAATAAATAACCGTTTACTTTTATACTGGGTTAAGATTGTTCTGGCCAGTCCAGGTTAGTAACAACGTCAAACTCAAGAGAGATGTCACTGACTGCGTATTTAGCTTCAGGGTCTTCAGACAGAACGACAGAGCCACTAGGATTAAATGTTAGATGATAAGTAAGTTTTTCTTTTAGTGCGCCTTGGTAATATGGCATATGCGTCTTTAACAGTTCAAAATCTAGAGGGATGCAGAATCTGTTGCCAAATGCTTCTGCTACTGCCTCATCTTTAACATCATTTTTTGCATCCTCCGCTTTAAGCCTGTGCTTGAGGCCGTTTGGGCTTTGTATTCCCTGATAAACTTTCTCTTTTCTTTCTTTTTTAGGTAGCCATAGATCAGAATAGAGGGCAAAAATGTCTGCCTTGCCTAGTAAAAAGACTTCTCTAACCCTCCAGCCTAATTTCTATACGATTAACGATTGCTCTGCCTAAATTAGCGACAACAGTAGCATTAGGATCTTCTGATTTAATATCTATTCTGAATGATAGTTTAGCAGTGCCTGCATTATACATCATCAGCGCCAAGATCAGGAACATAACTGTTAAATCTGTCCGGGCTGAACTGTTGGAGTATTTACACTAATTACAGTCTGTCTTTTACCTTTTACGCCGTGGGTTCCTTCTCTCTTCTGTACGGATCGAGGTCACAACCATATGAGTTCATTTTTATATAAAACAAAAAAAGAATATAAATAAAAAATATGGATGAAGATTTTGACCCGATTTATCCTGTTGAAGAAGAAGATGAAACAGAACTAGGCCCTTCATTGCAAGAAGAGCTTGAAGGAGCAGGTTCTTTACTCCCTAGACAACGTCAAGAACTATTGCGAGAAAGAATTCAATCATTCTATAAAAGCATAGGACGAGAGCTGCCAGAAGTGATTGATCCTAACGATTTTGAGGGAAAATGGCGGGCATTTGTATATAAAAACTGGTGCGGGAGGTCGTGTAAATGCTACTTCAATGCAAAACCCAAGCAGGTTTTTAAAACTAAGCACAATAAGGCGAAAACTCCCTATTGCTAAGGCAGAACAATTAAACCTTTTAGAGCTTAGAGCCGAAGCCGTTAGTCATTTACAGAACTTGGAGCGGGGCTGCCAACACAATCTAAAATACAAAACATACCTCTTCAAGATTTAAATCAAACAGCAGATGAACTAATAGCAGAAATTGAAACGATTTAAGCGAGGAGACAGTCAGAAAAACATTAGCAACAATTGATGATCCTCCATTGCCTGTGCGTGACCTCCGGGGCCTTAAGGCGTTTTTTACGACAATAAGAGAAGAACTAATGCTGGGCACAGCAAAACTTAGTAAGCTAGAGAGAGAGATAGAAGAAGAAAAAAATAAGCTGGCTGATAACAATTGGGCAAGAAGAAAAGGTAAGAATACAGCAGAAAATACAGGAGTTAATGGCAAAAGGAAGGGCAGTTAAGCGCAATTTCTATTCTCAGAGGAAATCTAGAATCTCAAACAACCAGATTCAAAGAAACTATAAAGAATACTTCATGAAAACACTACGCTGGCAGAAAGAATAAGGATTCTGTTTAGAGAAGGGGATTACAGTAGTTAGCATATTAACGGCTGTTGGGTTTGCTATCTCTACACTCGTTTATGCTTTAACGGCGTGCGCCAACAGGGCCAGTAACCCCTCCAACACCTCAGCCTGGTAAAAGTTGGATTAGAAAACAATTGCATCATCTAGCAAACTTATTAAAGAAGTTAGCTGCCAAAGCGCTTGATGCTCTGCCTGGCATAATGGCAGTGTTGTTAGTTGGGTTTTGTCTACTATAGGCAAAGTTGCTGGTTATATGGCTGCCCATCTGTGACGTTAGGAGTGTTAGCTGCTGGATTAGTTTTAGTGAAATAAAGTATGGCTAATCCAGTAAAAGTTAAAAATACAACAAGGGCTGTCTTTTCGCTAGTGTGACTGTCAGTGTGAGGTAGATTAACAGGTGGAGTGCTTTCCTGGGCTGCTTTCTGGCTGTGGGGCGGTTATAACTGGATCGCTTTCTTCAGAGCTGGGTACTTTCTTTAAAATGGATGGTGCAGGCCTTGTGTTTAAGCCTTGATTGTGCCCTAAGTTTTGTCGTCTCCAGCTATGAGGATTTCATTGTTATAATTCTGTATCATGCCAATCTGTAGTCCAAGGTCAGAGGGTAGCATGTATAATCCTGGCCTACAACAAAGTCAACCTTTGACCTAGCATAGTGCAAGAACATCTTGATACCTTTGTATGCTTTCAGGCAAATCAACAGCAGAGTTAATAGCATCTTCTAAATTGGCTAAAATTGTTTTCTGGCATCAAAGCCTGTAGATTGATCTACTATGCTAGAAATTAGTCTGTGCTTGTGCTCCTAATAGACACCAAACGTATGTCCGTATGGAGTCATTGAGTCTTTGCACTCCTGGCATTGTTAGCCTTCACTTTCATCTAAGATAAATGTTGCCCAAGCATTAGGATTTTTTTTGTTCTAGGGATCCAATCGAACTTGTTTGTTTGGTTTGAAAAGGGGTGTGGCCGGGCCAGTATCATAATTATATTCTCTTTTTGCGCCCCACCAAATACAATGTACCCATCCCATGATGCGATCTAATTTTTGTCTAAAGTCAGTTGAAGGATTAATATTAAATTCGTTGCAGATTCTTTCATATGCATTTTTGTCCATTGGGCTGTTAAATGGATTAAACGCGCTGTCGCTTGGGGGGACTACTTGAGTTCAGTTAGTATTCGCCTGTACTGTAATAAACATGAAATTAATACTGACCTTACTAAAAGATTTGGGGTGGTTTTAAATGGTTTGCATATGAAACACCGCAGCCAGTTTGTGCAGTAAATGGGAAAATTTAACTGATTCGGTTAAAACGTCATAGGGCGGGATGACCCTGCTGATGGCACTCTGTCATTCTTTATTGCGGATTTAAATATCAGTTTAGCGGGTTTTACAAGTCTAACCGAAGCCGTAAAGATTCATCTACTGCAATGGTTTTAAATTGCTGAAGTCTAAAGATTTGGGATTATAAAACGCCCCTACATTGTAATAGCACTTTCGTTATATTTAAAAGGTTCCATTTTTAAATTAGTTTTTAAAATAGTTATAAAAAAGATGTATCATCTATATAAACAAGCAAAACGAGCGTGTGTTCTTAACGTACCCAATTTAAAATAGACGTGGTGATTGTAGGGTCGCCCTTAGAGAAAAATTGGTTTAAAGTAAAATGGATTAACATATCTGAAAAAGATAAGAATAACGGGTAGATATTAAGGACGAGCAAGGCAAGCTATAAAACAGTTAAAAATCCCGATGGTTACTACAACTTTTGTTCTTTAAGAGAAGTATTCAGCAAATTTGGCATTGAGTTAAAAATTAATGAGGCAAATCTTATAATTACTATAATTTTCCAAAACTTAAAGAAAAAAGGGAGTATGTTTTTTCCAAGAAGCCTGCTCGAATTTTGGGCTTTTATAATATGGTGAAACACATAGCTTCAGCACACACAGCCTTGTAGAATGGGGCATTTATGAGTTTAAAGGTAATAGAGCATCCGATTTTCTCGTAAACCCAGTTTTGTATGTCTATTATACAACAGTTAAAAACATGTGCTAATTTGCTTAATGGTTATCCGTCTACAGTTCTAAGAGTACTGCATCCAGTTAATGCGGGGTTTGCGATTATCAGTATACATGTTGGTGGAGACAGTGAATTTAAAGAATTTGGATACTATAAATTCATTGGATGTAAAAATAGCTAATCAAGACGGAAAGCCAGTTGTTTGTTCTAATTTATTAATAGTGCTTGAGGTAGAAGAGCATATTAGAAGAGTAGTAAGGACTCAGTCCCGCGGGCGTTAAATAGCGATGGAAGTATAAATTCTCTTGCTTTGTGCAAAAATTAGAAAAAGTTATATGTGTGTGCGTGAGTGGGCAGGTGGATGGGACGTGCATGCGTGGGTGTCGGGCAGGGGGTGGGTGTGCGTGCGTGGGTTTGGGGAGTGCATGCGTGGGGTGGGGGTGAGTGGGGGTGGGGGTGGGTGTGCTGGGTGGGTGGGGTGGGGGTGCAGAGTTACCTCCCTCAGTATTATTTTCGGCCCTGTGAGGGCCTTTCTAGGTCGCTGTTCAGCGCTGAACAATGACACAGTTCTGACGTATTTTTAGTTCTGTGAGGGCCTTTCTAGGTCGCTGTTCGGCGCTGAACAATGGCCCAGTTCTGGCATATTTTTAGCCTTTAGGCGGGGACCTGCTTGCTGCTAGCAGTCCACTCCATAGAGCTGCTGGATCAATAACCGTCGCTGTCTCTTGGACCCGTGTGTCTAACCTCATCAGCTAGACTTTAGTCAAATTGCTAGAAATCACGAAAACCAACGTCACTTTGCATATATTTTAAAATGAGCCTTCTTTTCTCATACAAGCTGTGATAGAAATTTCCAAGCTTGTAGAATTTTGGATAGTGGTAAAAACAAAATGATAATTCCCGCCAGTTTTTTACACAGATGGGTTCCATCAAAAATTTCGTTTTTAAATAATTCTCCCAGGACGCTTTTGGGTAGATTTTTTAAACGGCTTTGTTCTTTCAAGCCAATGGCCTAAAACCAAAGATTGTCGAAGAGTTTTACGTTTTTCAGCTTTGATCTCATAACCAACCTTCAACAAAACAGGCGTAATTTCAGCCATGTTTTTCAATTTCATAAAAGAACCTTCATCAATCGGCTCATTATCAAGTTTATCTACAAAACAATTACGTAAAAAATCATCCAGTTCACTACTGTCATTTCACGTTTCACCTGATTGGTTCCAAAAGATTTAAGCTCTCTGTTGACCAGACCGGTTTCAAACAGCGGCGAGCTAAAAAAGCATGTCCTCACTCCTTAGCATCCCGGCCGGAAAGATCGACAGGCTCGCCAGTCCCGTCCAGGAATGACGTCATACCTCCTGTCGATTGGTTGAACGCGCACACGTGATGGTGCGAGCTGTCACGTGATTTGCACGGTCCGTTGCACAAGGCTGCAGCGAAAGCCGTGGCGGCTATATTGATTTAGAACCGGCCTGGGATTGGAGACGGTCAAACCATATAAACCTTAATTTATGTCTCTTTTAGAGAATGTAAATATGTTTGTTCACGATCACCCATATTATTCTGCACGGAAACCCCCGTTTTAATTTGCTGATTTCGTCAATATTAGAGTTTGAGGTTTAATTTTTTGGGAAAACAGGTGTTAATTTTGGCCAAAACTGATATGAGATGGACGCGATGTGTATGTGAAAATGGGGGTTTTCGGGCAGAATCACATGGCGTCTTGAACCAACATATTTACATTCTCTCGAGGAAATGCTGTGTGTGTGTGTGTGTGTGTGTGTGTGTGTGAGTGCGTGTGTCTGTCCATCCATGGTCAAAATGTGTTCCACTCGCTCCAGACAAAACTACTGAGCCGAACTTTCTGAAAATTTGTAGGTATGTTTATTATGGGTCATGGATGATGCCCGATGTTTAGTTTACCATTATAGCCGTTACTAACAGCTGTAACAACCTGTAATGGTTTTTCTTCTTCATGGAGTATCATCAGAAAGTACTTGGCCGATCTTTCTTAAAATTAGCAGTATGTTCATTACGGTCACAGATGATGCTTGATGTTTAGTTTACCGTTATATCCTTACTAATGGCTTCAACGGTTTTTCTTCTTTATGAATATCTCAGAAAGTACTTGGCCGATCTTTCTGAAAATTAGCAGGTATGTTCACTATGGTCACAAATGATGCCCAATGTTTCATTTTACCATTATAGCCGTTACTAAGAGCTATAAGGCCCATAACGATTTTTCTTCTGTATGGAATATCTCAGAAAGCACTTCGTTGATCTTTCTGAAAATTTGTAGGTATGTTCATTACGGGTCACAGATGATAACCGATGTTTAATTTACTGTTATAGCCGTTACTAAAGAAGAAAAACTGTTATGGGCAGTTGTAGCCGTTACTAATGGCTATAACAGCCCATAATGGTTTTTTTCTTTTTTTATGGAATGTCTCAAAGTACTTGGCCAATATTTCAGAAAATTTGTTAATATCTTCATTATGGGTCACGATGATGCTCAATGTTTTCGTTTACCATTATAGCTGTTATGACGGCCCATAAAAGTTCTTTTTTATGAACATCTTAGAAAGTACGAGGCCGATATTTCTGAAATTTGTAGGTATGTTCATTATGGGTCACAGATGATGCTCGATGTTTAAGTTCACCGTTATAGCTGTTACTAATGGCCCATAATGGTTTTCTTCTTTATGGAAAATCTCAGAAAGTACTTGGCCGATCTTTCTGAAAATTTATAAGTATGTTCATTATAGGTCACAGATGATGGCCGATGTTTACCAGCATAGCCATTACTAACGGTTACACCAGCCCAAGACAGTTTTTCCTCTTTATGGAATATCTCATGTGTATTCAGGATAAACTGGGAGTAGATTTATATGCTTTGCATCTTGTTACTTTTATCATTGTTCCTCCTTGGTAGAGATCACACCGTCATTAATCACTCTTCAGTGTGCACTTACCTGAGCTTAGTTACGCCGAAAACCATCGGCAAGATAAGTAACTCCGTAATTTGAACATGGTTACCCAATTTAAAATTAATTTAAAAGACAGGAAAGGAAATAATGAAATGAAAATCATCTTAAAAATTCCTACGAATATATATGATGCTATGATAAGTTTGAAAAATGTCACACGAGCCATTTACTCGGTAAAAAAAACATCTTCTTCTTCAGAACTTTCTTCCGAATCGTTGTTTATCATATCCGGAACCTCATCCTAGTCAAAATCTAGGTCACTAAGTCTTTTGCCGCAAATCCCACAAATCACAGTATCTTCATTACTAAATCTCATTATAGAACGGCAGAAATCAAGGTTAGCCATGGTGAAAAACAGCATTTCGACCACAAAACTTAAATATTTGTAACTCGAGAACTACGGCATGTATCGACTCGCAGTTTTTTGCAAACGGAAGTGAATGGCTACAGGAAGAAGGAAGTCACATTCTCGTGAGACTTCCTTTTCTACGAGAAACATGGCAGCGCCCATTGTTGCAACATGTTTTACTGGGTGCTGGCAGGTGCTCAGACTTTTGGCCATGTGACTTCCGGTCGGGCGCTAGCTGGGTGCATGCTTATCAAGAGAGTTAATCACTCTTCTCTCTACTTCCCATACTGTTCCCTGATGGGACAGACTACAAAGTTATGAATCACTATTCTCTTTCCTTTTTTCACTGTTCCCCTAGGTGAGGACCACAAAGTCATGAATCATTCTTTTCATTCTCCTCATTATTCCCCCCTTGGTGGAGACCACAAAGTCAAGACTAATTCTCCTTTTTATGTCTCCTCATTGTTCCCCCTAGGTGGAGACCATAAAGTGATGAATCACTCTTCTTTTTATAGCTCCTCGTTGGTCCCCCCTAGGTGGAGACCACAAAGTCATGGATCATTCTTCTTTTTATTCTCCTCGTTGTTCCCCCTTGGAGGAGACCACAAAGTCATGAATCATTCTTCTTTTTATTCTCCTCGTTGTTCCCCCTTGGTGGAGACCACAAAGTCATGAATCATTCTCCTTTCTGTCCTCCTCGTTGTTCCCCGTGGTGGAGACCATAAAGTGATGAACCATTCTTCTTTTTCTTCTCCTCGTTGTTCCCCCTTGGTGAAGACCACAAAGTGATGAATCGTTCTTCTTTTTATTCTCCCACATTGTTCCCTTAAGGTGAAGACCACAAAGTGATGAATCGTTCTTCTTTTTCCTTTCCTATACAAAGTGATGAATCATTCTTCTTTTTCCTTTCCTATTGTTTCTCTTCCATCAGGCATGAAAGTGACCAGCAGTAAAAAAAGGCTGAAAAATCGGTGGGGTCTGGGGGCCACCATAGGCCCCCAGTGGGGCCCAGGGGCAACGCCCTGGCGGGGGTCAGGGGGCAGAGCCCCCTGAAGCTGAAGCTTTTTTATGAAATAAAAGGCCTAAAACTGCAAATAAACCCCTATTTCAGCGCTGTTAAGAAGGCAAATAAGCCACATTTTCATGTTTTCAGTAATGAAAATAATACTTCAAAAGATCATATAATAATATACTTTTATATGTGCATACTGACTCATTCACTCGCATTATTTTGTGTTATTTTATTTTTACTTTTTAACATGCGCGCTGGTGACCTACTCGTTTTTGAGTGAACCAGTATTTTAGGAAGAAGAAGAAGAAAACAATGAGGCAGCCTTCATCACAACATTGATTCAGTCGGTCAATCTTTCCACATGGAACACAAAATGCAGCGCCTTTTTTGTCTAATTTGCGAAACACATCGCCAACTCGAACATCGTCCACTTCCTGGTCTAGCCAGTCCACCTCCAATCGTTTCTCATCCCTTTTCTTTGGCGTTAAATCGCGACGCGCTTGACAAACTTCGGCAATTTAACGATGTCCGACGTTCGACAGGCGCGAAAAGACCGGATGTTGATTGACGGCGGAAGTGACCGTTGACTCTTTTGAGAATAACAAATTGTCCAAATGGGAATAGCATCGAACGAAAGTTTATTCAGGATTTTTCTTTTCTTTTCTTTTTTTTTGTTTTTTGGGCGGCACATTTTTTTGGGGGGCGGCGCAGATGAAAAAATGGTGGAAAATCTGCCTTAGGCGGACAAATTTCATGCCTGTTCCATGGAGACTACAAATTCATGAATCTGTTTTCTTTTACTTTCTTCATAGTTCCCCCTTCATGGAGACTACAAATTCATGAATCTGTTTTCTTTTTACTTTCTTCATAGTTCCCCCTTCATGGAGCGCCTTTTTGGAGGGTTAAGAAATGAATAAGGAAGAAATCCACACAAAAGCAGAGTAAGTACTCATACCCCCACTTCCATTTAGCATGATGCCCAAATGATACTATCTAATGGACATGGAACTCAATTCATGAACTAACCTCGCAGTTGGCCCCAGTCCCAAGATTGCACTCGAAGATGGGGAGGTTGTCCTGCCGTATTTCCATGAAAAGGTCAGACCCGTCACCTTTGCCAACCGCTGGACAAACAATCACAGTTCCATCTCTGTCAATTGCAGTGCAATCCCATTGACAAAAGAGAAAATAATGCCCACATTAACCATTAAACATCCAAAACAAAGTCAAAGAAATCTACCTACGTTAACCATGAACATGCTAAAGATCAGAAAAATCTGGCCGTGTTAACCCAAGTATGAAAAAACTCAAAGGACAGCTTGACAGTAGGTCTTCACAGAAAAAAAAAAAAGCTCCAGAAAAGTGTTAGGGGCCGGGCCATGTCCAGAATCATGACTCCCATCTGCCAGGATTGGAACAGGAAAGTTTTGGATGACGGAGCCTCTCAAGGTGTGCCTTTTTAGCCAGATGTCAAACCCACGTTGCTATTGCATGCCTGTCTATGATGGGAAATGTAAGCCTGAAAAACTTCACTTTTGCTCCTCCTCGACCAGATCCAGCTGGAATTATTTTCAGCTGCTGGTGAAATTGCCTTCAGATTTTTGGACCTGTTCTACCAGAAATCCTGAGCTGTTCGATGAGACTTGAGGCTGATGAGCCTACAAATCCCCTCGTTCCAACCCCTCTGGCAAGGACTGTGGCCTGGAAGCCAGTTTCTCTCACGCTGCTGGTTAGACTGGCATACTTCTCTTAAGCTTGTGTTCATTCTATGTTTCATTACAAGGGTTTTTTTTTCAGTGACTTGACAGCAGATGACTGCTGACTCGACAGCAGATGACTGTTAACTTGACAGCAGATGACTTAACTTGACAGCAGATGACTGTTCATCTTATATTCTAAAACAAGCACTTTTTTCAGTGACATAACAAGTTTTTTTCCCCCCAGAGACATACTGACAGCAGATGGCTGTTCTTTCTATCTCTTCAAACAAAACCCCTTTTTAATGACTTGTTGGCAGCAGGCGGCTGTTCATTCTCTCTTTTATAACAGGGCATTTTTTAGCAACTTGATGACTGTTCATCCTGTCTTTGATAAGAAAAGGCTATTTCAGTGAAATGTTGATAGCAAATGATTGTTCATGGTAACTTCTATAACAAAGATTTTTACTCGTGACTATTTGACAGCTGATGACTGTTCATCCTATTAATTATACAAGAGCTTTTCACGCGACTTGTCGACACCTGATGACTGTTCATCTATTAATTATACAAAGAGCTTTTTCACGTGACTTGTCGACAGCTGATGACTGTTCATCCTATTAATTATACAAAGAGCTTTTCACGTGACTGGTCGACAGCTGATGACTGTTCATCCTATTAATTACACACAGAGCTTTTTTCAGTGACTTGTTGCCGGCTGATTGTTCATTCTATCAATTACACAAAGAGCTTTTTCCGGTGACTTGTTGCCAGCTGATGACTGTTCATTCTATCAATTATACAAAGAGCTTTTTTCGGTGACTTGTTGCCAGCTGATGACTGTTCATTCTATCAATTATACAAAGAGCTTTTTTTCGGTGACTTGTTGAAAGCTGATGACTGTTTATCCTATCAATTATACAAAGAGCTTTTTTCTGTGACTTGTTGCCAGATGATGACTGTTCATTCTATCAATTATACAAAGAGCTTTTTTTCGGTGACTTGTTGAAAGCTGATGACTGTTTATCCTATCAATTATACAAAGTGCTTTTTTCGGTGACTTGTTGCCGGCTGATTGCTCATTCTATCAATTATACAAACAGCTTTTTTCGGTGACTTGTTGACAGCTGATGACTGTTCATTCTATCAATTATACAAAGAGCTTTTTTCAGCGACTTGTTGCCAGCTGATGACTGTTCATTCTATCAATTATACAAAGACCTTTTTTAGGTGACTTGTTGCCAGCTGATGACTGTTCATTCTATCAATTATACAAAGAGCTTTTTTCGGTGACTTGTTGCCAGATGATGACTGTTCATTCTATCAATTATACAAAGAGCTTTTTTCGAAGACTTGACAGCTGATGACTGTTTATCCTATCAATTATACAAAGTGCTTTTTTCGGTGACTTGTTGCCGGCTGATTGTTCATTCTATCAATTATACAAACAGCTTTTTTCGGTGACTTGTTGACAGCCGATGACTGTTCATTCTATCAATTACACAAAGAGCTTTTTCCGGTGACTTGTTGCCAGCTGATGACTGTTCATTCTATCAATTATACAAAGAGCTTTTTTCAGTGACTTGTTTGCCAGCTGATGACTGCTCATTCTATCAATTATACAAAGAGCTTTCTTTCGGTGACTTGTTGAAAGCTGATGACTGTTTATCCTATTAATTATACAAAGTGCTTTTTTCGGTGACTTGTGCCGGCTGATTGTTCATTCTATCAATTATACAAAGAGCTTTTTTGGGTGAATTGTTGACAGCTGATGACTGTTCATTCTATCAATTATACAAAGAGCTTTTTTCGGTGACTTGTTGACAGCTGATGACTGTTCATTCTATCAATTATACAAAGAGCTTTTTTCGGTAACTTGTAGACAGCTGATGACTGTTCATTCTATCAATTATACAAAGAGCTTTTTTTCGGTGACTTGTTGCCAGCTGATGACTGTTCATTCTATCAATTATACAAAGAGCTTTTTTCGAAGACTTGTCGACAGCTGATGACTGTTTATCCTATCAATTATACAAACAGCTTTTTTCAGTGACTTGTTGCCAGCTGATGACTGTTCATTCTATCAATTATACAAAGAGCTTTTTTCGGTGACTTGTTGCCAGCTGATGACTGTTCATTCTATCAATTATAGAAAGAGCTTTTTTCGAAGACTTGTTGCCGGCTGATTGTTCATTCTATCAATTATACAAACAGCTTTTTTCGGTGACTTGTTGACAGCTGATGACTGTTCATTCTATCAATTATACAAAGAGCTTTTTTCAGCGACTTGTTGCCAGCTGATGACTGTTCATTCTATCAATTATACAAAGACCTTTTTTAGGTGACTTGTTGCCAGCTGATGACTGTTCATTCTATCAATTATACAAAGAGCTTTTTTCGGTGACTTGTTGCCAGCTGATGATTGTTCATTTTATCAATTATACGAAGAGCTTTTTTCGAAGACTGGCTGACAGCTGATGACTGTTTATCCTATCTTTTACAACAAGGGTATGGAAGAAATGAGCTGGATCTCATAAACAAAAGGGATGTGTAAATTGTGTGTGCGCAAATATGTGTGCGTGTATGCGTGTGTGTGTGTGAGAGAGTGAGAGAGTGAGTGAGTGAGTGAGTGAGTGAGTGAGTGAGTGAGTGAGTGAGTGATGTGTGTGTGTGTGTGTGTGTGTGTGTGTGTGTGTGTGTGTGTGTGTGTGCATGTGTGTGTGTATGAAAGAGAAATAGAGAGAAAAAGAAGGGAGGGGGAGGGGTGGGTTAAGAAAGGGAGGATAGAGCAGGGTCGGAATAGCTCAGTTGGTAGAGCACCAGACTCTTAATCAAAGGGTTGCGGGTTTGAATCTCCACTGGGCCGTTTCGGTACAGCGGATTTTTCCCTCAGAGTTGGTTCTGACTCCATTTCCCATAAAGTCATTCGAATGAGACTATAAACCGAGGTTCCGTGTGTGAACGCACGCATGACATCTTGCACACACGTAAAATCCCATCACTAACTTTCGGAAGAGAAGGCCAGTTTGGCCGTTAGTATGGATGACATGTTACACATAGCATGCACCTTCCCTGAAGATGGAGTATGGCAATCTTAAAGGCGGGATAAAAAAACGGTCATGCACACAAAACTCCACTCCCTTTGTTGGATAGATGGGATTAATATTTGCCTGTCCATATAGGGAGTGTCCACAGAGTATCAGCCTGCATACACAGAAGAAGAAGAAGAAGGAGTATAGAGCAAAGTGAGAGAGGAAGTGAGGCAGAAAAAAATTACCATATGGAAATAGGGAGGAGAGAAGTTATGGAAAGAAAGGTGGCAGCAAATAATTTGTCATGAATGCACATGAAAGTAATGTAACAAAGAAGAAGTCAAACACAGTAATAAACACAATCTTCAGCAACAAGTAATTCTCAGCAAACAGTGGTAGCCAGGGGGAGACATTGATGCATATATAGAGAAAATTAAACCTTAGGCAGTAAGGATAGCACTTTAGTACTCGCTCCCAATGCCCACAATCTTGATACCACTTTAGTACTCACTCCCAATGCCCACAATCTTGAAGGATAGCACTTTAGTACTCACTCCCAATGCCCACAATCTTGATACCACTTTAGTACTCACTCCCAATGCCCACAATCTTGATACCACTTTAGTACTCACTCCCAATGCTCACAATCTTGAAGGATAGCACTTTAGTACTCACTCCCAATGCCCACAATCTTGATACCACTTTAGTACTCACTCCCAATGCCCACAATCTTGAAGGATAGCACTTTAGTACTCACTCCCAATGCCCACAATCTTGATACCACTTTAGTACTCACTCCCAATGCCCACAATCTTGATACCACTTTAGTACTCACTCCCAATGCCCACTCCCAATGCCCACAATCTTGATATCACTTTAGTACTCACTCCCAATGCCCACAATCTTGATACCACTTTAGTACTCACTCCCAATGCCCACAATCTTGATATCACTTTAGTACTCACTCCCAATGCCCACAATCTTGATACCACTTTAGTACTCACTCCCAATGCCCACAATCTTGAAGGATAGCACTTTAGTACTCACTCCCAATGCCCACAATCTTGAAGGATACCACTTTAGTACTCACTCCCAATGCCCACAATCTTGAAGGATAGCACTTTAGTACTCACTCCCAATGCCCACAATCTTGAAGGATACCACTTTAGTACTCACTCCCAATGCCCACAATCTTGAAGGATAGCACTTTAGTATTCACTCCCAATGCCCACTCCCAATGCCCACAATCTTGATACCACTTTAGTACTCACTCCCAATGCCCACAATCTTGATACTACTTTAGTACTCACTCCCAATGCCCACAATCTTGATACCACTTTAGTACTCGCTCCCAATGCCCACAATCTTGATACCACTGTAGTACTCACTCCCAATGCCCACAATCTTGATACCACTTTAGTACTCACTCTCAATGCCCACAATCTTGAAGGATTTGATCTTCAGCACCTTTCGGGGAGGCAGCTGACGATTGTATTCTGTCTGCATCTTCTCAAAGTAACCCACATAACGACTCTGAAACAGGCAACACTTTGTCAACAACAAAAATCTGAACAATTTTCCTCTGTTATCATCTTCTCCTGGCACCCAACATTAGAATTCTCTTAGAGGACAACACTTCATCCACAACAAAACCCAAAATAATCTTCTGCTACTCTCGTCAGCTTCAGTTACCTGAAGCCTGTCTCTGAAAATATATCTGTGCACTTAAGACCTGAAATGCGTTAAAACTTGTTCCACTTCACTTCTTAAAATGATCTTCTCCACTGATGTACACGACGCCCCTAATTCAAAGATCCATCAGGATTGAGGTCAGTGGATTCGCTGTCTGGTCTCTTTCTTAACAATAAGTCATGACGCTAATCTGAATAGAAACACAGGACGCAATCACAGAAGAAATGGCTCACATCGATGCATTAGAGCCACAACTGTTTATCTCGAAAAAATTGTGTTTTGACTTTTTCATATTTTTAGGTATATTAATACAGTCTGTTTAACATGCTGAAACATGGTTATGAAACATTCATTAGTTTTGTTTATAGCAAAGAAACAGTTTGTTGCCCTGTCCACATCCAACCAGATTCTGCATGCCACAAATGAAACAGCTAGCAGTCACAGACTGTGGCCCAAAGAAGGAATGGTACAAAGGGAATCACCACTCTCAGGCCAAACTTTTTATGCTAGCAGTTATCAGTTGTTGGCTGAGGAAATTCCTGCAAGTGAAAGAGAAAGGTTGGGCTATAGATTACACCGCCCTGCAGGTCACTTCTGGGTGGGAAAATCAGGCACCGGTAATGGCAGAATTCGTCAAGGAGGGGTCAGCGGGGTTCAGAGGCTTGTTTCCCACAGATGAAGGGAACGTCTGGAGAGATGCTGTGTAAACAAGTGGCTATATACCAGCACATCCGGCTTTTACCGTTCACACTTTCCCTCACACTGCATTCAGGAAACTTCATTGCAGTTTTTTGCTTCTGCTTCCAACTCCACTGATGTCGTATTAAATCAGTAAGTCTCTCTCTGTCTCTGTCTGTCTGTCTGTCTGTCTCTCTCTCTCTCTCTCTTGTTGTTTGTGTTTTTTGTTTTGTTTTTTTCAGGCTCATATTGGCAGAATAGGCTATGCCTAACATGTTTATCCTAACCATGTTACGACTCTCTCTCTCGCTCTCTCTCTCTCTCTCTCTCTCTCTCTCTCTTTCTCTCCCCCCCCCCCCCCTCCTATTTTTGTTGTTGTTTTTTCCTCTCTCCCTCTTTTCCTCAATAATAAGAAACAAAATTAATGTACTGTCTATTTGTTTCCTTTTTCACAATACCTTTTCCTAATATTTTGTACATGCAGTTAATTGTTTACAAAATTGTATTAATTGAACACATTTTCAAAGACGCACAGAAGCTTTCTTGTAAATATGATGAAATAAATACTGTGAATAAAGAAATATGTGTAGCTTCATTGTTTTTTCCCCTTGTACAGTTGGCTTTGCTGCTCATCCATATTGGTAAATCAGTAGCTGAAATAAATAGCAAAACACCGTTTGAAGGAAGAGATGTTGTGAAGACTGTGATACACGATTTAACTGGTGCGTTAATTATTTTCTTTGTTCTCCCATTCAGGCACCATGACTGACGACAGTTGGTCAGATCTTGAAATTGATGAGGAGACCTGCTTACTTCTTGACCAGCATGAGCCAGCATCTTCTCGTGGAACTTCTCAAGTATCGATCATTACCTCAGTGTTGTTTGTGATGACAGACTTTGTAGCAGGAGAGAGGCTGAGGGTGGGAGTAAAGCCATAACTTGAATCTTATGAGCAAGTTTTGTCTACGCAAATATAGTATCGTGTATACTATATTGTTACAGTTTCAGTGTTCCCGAGGTGGTGTCAATGCGTGCAGAATATCCCATATACGCCACACCACATCTGCTATTTAGCTAATGCTCATCGACTTCATATCCCAATGTGCTGGTAAAGCCTCGGGTGCATGCTGGGTATTTCATGTTTCTGCAACCCACCAACACTGACAATGGATTACGGGATTTTTAACGTGCGCATTTTATCTCTGCATGCATATGCACATGGGACCTCGGTTTATAGTCTCATCTGAAGGACTTGGGGAGAGGAGAGTCAGAACAAATGGTAACTCCCGCTAATAAACGACGGCTCAACCGGGACTCGAACCAGGACCACAAGATCACGATCTTGCATCTTACCGATTGGGCCAACCGCCTCCCCTATACATATAATATATATACTTTTTTCCCTAGCCACACTAATATATATATATTATAATTATATTGTATATCATAAAAACAGTTGGAAAGAGTCCAGTCACAGTGTATACATGAATGAGTTTGGATGAAAGCAGGTCTGTCAGAAGCTGATCAAACAGAATTAAAAGTCTGTCTTAACTAAACCGCTTCATAAAAAGCATATCTTTAATGTTTCAGGGGGAGATCCACTTGCCACTGCAATTACTGAAAGCCACAGAGAAGAAACCCTTCATGACCTGGCTGTCCGGATTCACACCAAACGTCTGGATAGTCTTCTCTTGCCAATGGCATGGAGAAAACCTGTGTATCCTGATGGAAATTGCTTTTTTAAAGCTGCCTCCATTCATCTGGACAACCACACTGCAACCGCGCTCCGGTCCTCTCTGTGCCAACATATTGAAGACAACCTGCATGCCTACCTTGGCTTTTTCACCTTGATGAAGGTGAACAGTGAGAATGATCTTTTGAAGTTTGCAAAAACATCACTTGAAGAAATGCGAAGATCAGATTCTGGAACAATGCTGCTAATGATGTGATGCCGCTGGCAAGATCAAATTCCCCATACACCGTCGTTCCCCTTGAATATGCTGACTTTCTGACTTAAACATCTTGCTTCACAGACAATGAGGAATACCAAGACTGATAATGATATCACAGGAGCCAAAATCAGCTGGCTGAAGATTAAGTGGCTCAGGTATACAAAGGAAGAAGACACACTGTATTTCAAATACGGAATGACAGAGTGTTTTCGGAGCCTGATGATCACGGGAAACAATCGTCGAGGTCGCCAGCAAGCCGTCAGCAATGTGCAGGACCTTCATCAGCGTACACGGATCGTCTGCCTTTGTCTGAAGCGAAGAAGAAAGACCTCCTGGACCTCTGCCAGCTAGAGGTTGTGCCACAGCGACACCACCATTCTACCAACGGCTGCCCACGCCAGCACGGCTCCAGACAGCTTGCAGAACCAGACATTACCGAGAGGACACAGAATCCGAAGATCTGTAAAATTTCATTTGAGTGAATTTGACAGTACGCCGATGTCTGTTTCATTCTGAACAATAGGTGCGCTTTTTTGTTAATGTGGAATCAAATCAGTGAAAATATATATGCTATATTTACGTTCTCTATTGTGGATAAATCAATGAACTATATCAATGCGGACAATTCTTTTTTCTGCTGTGGAAAATCGGTGAACAGTTTCTTCCCATGTGGGCCAAGCACTGAACTGAAGTAGGATACAGTGAACAGATTTTTTCCTTTTGTGAATGATACAGTGAACAGTCTCTCTCCACCCCACCCCCACTCCCCTTTTGTGAATAAACCGTGAACTGTGACAATGTAGACAGTTGTTCTTACTGTGGATGATTCATCCTTGTGTGGATTTTGGAGACAGCAAACAAGGTAGCATGCACAATTTTGTACATGTGTTCAGTCTATTTAATATTTTGTTTGTTAGCATGACAGTGAGAAGTAAAGTAGCTTTAGGGCTTGTTGCATTCACCTCTGCCTCGTGTGTGTGTGGTGTGTTGGTGTTGTGTGTGTGTGTGTGTGTGTGGTGTGTGTGTGTGCGTGCGTATGTGCGTGCGTGTGTGTGTATGTCGTCTTCTGTTCACAGACTTTTCCCAGAAACTGTTGACGTTATTTTCTATCTTTTGATCTTAACCTTTTCCTTAATAACAGCTTCACACAAACCTATCCAGTCCATTCTTTTTTTATCGGGAGTGGTTCCGAGCAAATAATAGTGTAAAATACAAAATTAGCTCAGTGTAAAACACGTTCAAGAATTGTTAAACACTTGTTACCTAATGTATGACATGAATTATGTCAAACTTCCAAGGCCACAACTATGTGTTTCATTCGTGAGCACTTGTTGCCCAGAATAACACATACAAAAACGACTATGTTTTACACCACAACTGATTTTCTTGTACATAACAGTTGTGATCTGAAAATGTTCCATACAGTGGGACAGTTTGTCCATGCCACAAGTGGCTAGAGCCATAGAAGACAGTTGTATTCCAAACTATTACGGCAAACTGATAGAATATTCCAGGCCACAAGTCACTATCCCATAGCTGATCAGTTGTGGCCTGAGAATTTCAGCTGTTAAAAGGTCTTACCGTTGTGTGCCACAACTTTCTAAGTCTTGTTAATAATTGTGCTTCAAAATTCTGGGAAGATGAAAGCCTTTCTTTTCAGACCAAGAGTGTTTACTTCTTAAGATTGCGTAATTCTGTGGTTTCCGTTTGAGTTTTTTTAACCCCCGTTTGTACAGCTTTAGAACATCATCTAGTGTTTGTTTTTCCCAAGTTTGGAAGTTCTACGCGCAGAGGTGTAATTTTTGGAGACCTGTGAAATCTTCAAGTGGCCATTCTCAAAATGGCGTTTTCCAAGATAGACAGTTGGCTCTAATGCATCGACATATTCAATCACACAAACTCTGTTCTCAAAAATCTCTAAACATGAGTACCATCTGCAAACATGGCTGCCATCTGTGGCATGCAACACAGTTCCAATGTCTTTGTGGTATTATTTGTTATGAATGTCACAGTGACCTGATTCCAGACCTGTCGCTCACCTGGCTGGGGGATGATGTGAATGTCACAGTCACCTGATTCCAGACCTGTTCCTCAACCTGGCGGGGGATGATGTGAATGTCACAGTGACCTGATTCAGACCCGTTGCTCACCTGGCTGGCGGTTGATGTGAATGTCACAGTGACCTGATTCCAGACCTGTTGCTCACCTGGCTGGCGGTTGATGAATGTCACAGTCATCTGATCCAAGACCTGTCGCTCACCTGGCTGGGGTCTCTACCCCTTGAAGGTTTTCCCCTTGCTCAGATCTGTCCGACGATCTCCAAAGTATTCCAAGTAGTCTGAAGGACACATGAACAAATCCACACATGGTCATCATTACCTTCACCATCATCACACACACTTCCACACATGGTCATCATTACCTTCATCATCATCAGCACACACATCCACACATGGTCATCATTACCTTCACCATCATCAGCACACACATCCACACATGGTCATCATTACCTTCACCATCATCAGCACACACATCCACACATGTCATCATTACCTTCATCATCATCAGCACACACATCCACACATGGTCATCATTACCTTCATCATCATCAGCACACACATCCACACATGTCATCATTACCTTCACCATCATCAGCACACACATCCACACATGGTCATCATTACCTTTATCATCATCAGCACACACAATCCACACACGGTCATCATTACCTTCACCATCATCAGCACACACATGGTCATCATTACCTTTATCATCATCATCAGCACACACATCCACACATGGTCATTACCTTCACCATCATCAGCACAACATCCACACATGGTCATCATTACCTTCATCATCAGCACACACATCCACACATGGTCATCATTACTTTTATCATCATCATCAGCACACACATCCACACATGGTCATCATTACCTTCACCATCATCAGCACACACATGGTCATCATTACCTTTATCATCATCATCAGCACACACATCCACACATGTCATTACCTTCACCATCATCATCAGCACACACATCCACACATGGTCATCATTACCTTATCATCATCATCAGCACACACATCCACACATGGTCATTACCTTCACCATCATCATCAGCAACACATCCACACATGGTCATCATTACCTTCACCATCATCAGCACACACATCCAACATGGTCATCATACCTTCATCATCATCATCAGCACACACATCCACACATGGTCATCATTACCTTCATCATCATCATCAGCACACACATCCACACATGGTCATCATTACCTTCCCATCACAGCACACACATCCACACATGGTCATCATTACCTCACCACAGCAGACACACATCCACACATGGTCATCATTACCTTCACCATCAGCAGCACACACACCCATTCATGGTCATCATCACCACCATCATCATCAGTACATACATCCACACATGGTCATCATCACCACTATGATCATCATACATGGTCATCATCACCACTATGATCATCAGTACATACACACATGGTCATCATCACCACTATGATCATCAGTACATACACACATGGTCATCACACCACTATGAACATCAGTACATACACACAGGGTCATCATCACCACTATAAATCATCAGTACATACACACATGGTCATCATCACCACTATCATCAATCATACATACATCCACACATGGTCATCATCACCACTATCAACATCAGTGCATACATATATAAACACATGGTCATCATCGCCACTATGATCATCAGTACATACACACATGGTCATCATCACCACTATGATCATCAGTACATACATATATAAACCACATGGTCATCATCGCCACTATCATCAGTACATACATATATAAACACATGGTCATCATCACCACTATCATCAACAGTACAGACATATATATAAACACATGGTCACCATCACCACTATCACCATCAGCACTCATATCTCAACGGCGGTGTTCCCAGGTTTTAACTTTGGGTCCTGTCAACACATTAAGCCACTCTGAAGATAAACCGGGCCACAACCTGTGACTTTTTTATGCACATTCTAGCTTCAATGTCAGGACAGCAGACAGGCCAATCCTTGACCTTAGAACCAGAAGCAGTTCTTTCACAGAGATGGGAAGCTGTTCGGAGACAGGTCCCAGATCATTCTTCCTCAAACAAGATGGTAAACAAAGGCAATCCTCATTATGTGAGTTACAGAACTTATGATAGGCCACCGACTACCAGAATGTTACACATTATAACTTTAATGGAAAAATCATCTGTGTCTTGATAGTGCCTTGGTCATGGACATGGACAGTTTTTGCATTCAGAATTCAGTGAAATGAAAAAAAAAGGACAAAAAAACCCCCTCCCCCCCCCCACCCCCCCACCCCCCTTCCTGTAGAAATCTACAAGCACCATGCAAGAAAAATCTGTTCAGCAATTTAACAATCAAGCATAATAAACTTTGAAATGATGCCCATCTTGGGTCATTTTATACAAAACACAGTCTGCTGAATTTTACTGTAAAACTTAAGTATGGCATCCATGGAACGGCAAACAAATGCTGTAAAGCCTTCCTTGAGTTACAGCTGGACTGAACAGCTAGACTGGACAGTTGTCCACCAAAATTACATTTTAAAGCCCTTATCCACCATTTCTCATTGTCTACATGCACACTAACATAATAGTCATGTGTTTGTAGGCGTATATGTGTGTGTACATATGTGCACATTTACCTTTGCGCCTTCAAAAACACCGCAATCCATGAGCCATAACAAATCATAGTTCCTTCTGCCCTTGCCTCCCTTGCAGTGAATGGCGATCACATTGCTGGGTCACCTCCATCCATTCCCGAGCGTTATCACAGAACACAGCATCTCCCTGACCACAAACACAGCAGCTGACATGACACAACTGAAATTTACAGCATGACACATTGGCTTCACAACATGACATACTGCTTAACATGACACTTCATGACACATTGGCTTCACAACATGACATATTGGCTTAACATGACACTTCATGACACATTGGGTTCACAATATGACATAATGGCTTAACATGACACTTCATGAACACACTGGCTTCACAACATGACATACTGCTTAACATCACACTCATAGACACATTAGCTTCACAACAGACATACTGGTTTTTACAACAGACACTTCAATACACACTGACTTCACAGCATGACTTCATGACACATTAGCTTCATACATGACAACTGGCTTCACAAAAAAGACACACGGCTTTTACAACATGACACATTAGCTTCACAACACGACACACTGGCTTTACAAAAATGACACATTGGGTTCACAACATGACACTTCATGACACATTGACGCACAACATGACACATTGGTTTCACAACTCGACACTTCAGCTTCACAACATGACACATTGGCTTCACAACATGATACATTGGCTTCACAACATGACACATTGGCTTCACAGCAACACTTTAAACACACTGGCTCGGGTTGTTGCACCACTCTCAGAGTTGTTCACATGTGTGTGTTGTCACCATGTCAAGTTGTTCACATGTGTCTGCTGTTGTCACCATGGTCAGAGTTGTTCACAAGTGTGTGCCCGTTTCACCACGGTCAGAGTTGTCACAGGTGTATTGTCACCACGGTCAGAGTTGTTCACATGTGTGTGCTGTTGTCACCACGGGCAGAGTTGTCACATGTGTATTGTTGTCACCATGGTCAGAGTTGTTCACATGTGTGTGCTTTTGTCACCAGGTCAGAGTTGTTCACATGTTGGGTTCACCAGTCATTTGTTCACAGGTGTGTTTGTCCCCAAATGTCAGAGTTGTTCACATGGGTGGCTTTTGTCACCACGGTAAAGGTTGTTCACATGGTGTGCTTTGTCACCAGGTCAGAGTGTTCACATTTTTGTTTGGTCACCAGGTCAGAGTTGTTCACATGTTATTAAGGTGGTTTTTTGTATGGTGCACACTGTCAGAGTTGTTCACATGTGGTGCTTTTGTCACCATGGTCAGAGTTGTTCACATGTGTGGCTGTTGTCACCTGGTCAAGTTGTTCACATGTGGGGTCTGTTGTCACCATGGTCAGAGTTGTTCACATGTGTGTGCTGTGTCACCATGGTCAAGTTGTTCACATGGTGTGGTGTTGTCACACTCTGATAGTTCACATGGGTGGGGTGTTGTCACCACTCAAGTTTCACATGTGTGTGCTGTTGTCACCACGGTCAAGTTGTTCACATGTGTATTGTTTGTCACCCTGGTCAGAGTTGTTCACATGTGTTGCTGTTGTCACCATGTCAAGTTGTTTACATGTGTGTGCTGTTGTCACCATGGTCAAAGTTGTTCACATGCGTATTGTTGTCACCATGGTCAGAGTTTTTTCACATGTGTGTGCTTTACACTTGGAAGGCGTATGTCAAGAGTGATCTTTTACTTCTATTGGTCTTTACACTTGAGAGGGCAGATGTCATTTAAGCCCTTTACTTCTACTGCTTTACACTTGAGAGGCAGATGTCATTTAACCCATTTACTCTACGGGTCTTTACACTGAGAGGGCAGATGTCATTTAAGGGCCCATTTACTTCTACTGGTCTTTACACTTGAGAGGCAGATATCATTTAAGCCCATTTACTTCTACTGGTCTTTACCCCTTGAGGGCAGATGTCATTTAAGCCCATTTACTTCTACTGGTTTTTATGCTTGAGAGGCGGTTGCCCATTTAAGCCCATTTACTTCTACGGTCTTTATATTTGAGAGGCGGTTGTCATTAAGCCCATTTACTTCTACTGTCCTTTACACTTGAGAGGGCGGATGTCTTTTAAGCGCATTCACTTCTACGGGTCTTTACACGGGAAAGGGGGATGTCATTTGAGCCCATTTACTTCTACTGGCTTTACACTTGGGAAAATGGATGTCATTTAACCCATTTACTTCTACGGGTCTTTACACTTGGAAGGCGGATTTTCATTTGAGCCCATTTATTTTTTCTGGTCCCTTCATTTTCGGGGAAAACATTATTACACCATTTCATCTAGTCTCTTCATTTTTGAGGACATGTGATTAGTGACAATGACTCTCCTGCTCCCTTCAACTTTGTTGGCAATCACTGCCTTTTGCCTGCGCCAACTTGATCAAAGGTACCAGCCGCCTGGCGAAGTGGTTAGCGTCGGGGACTCCCGCTGGAGGTCGTGGGTTCGAATCCCATCAGAAGTCATTGGGTTTTTCTGCCCGACCGGCTTCAAACCAGATTTTGATTTTGCTGTGGACTCATTTGGGGAAGACTGACCAAAAACAGTCGAGTTTCATCCACTTAAGGATGCGTTCTGAGAGTGTTGCTCAAAATTTTCCTGACCAACACTGCAGGTGCATGTATCTCTCGCCTGGTTGACGCCGGATATATTATGAAAGGAAGCGTAGAGTACAGCCCTGTCATGTAGCTCAGACCGAAATGGAAATTCCGTAGCATCATCTTAATAAATCCTCATCCTCATCTATCAGCATTAAAAAATGTCTCAAATTCTGTGGCCCTTCATGCCCTGCTCTCAGGGTGACCTCAGTTTCGATGTCCTCCTCCACGCCCTGGGGCCTTGGTTTGGTTCCGCGGGTCACCGTATCGAGTCCAGGGGCCGTCTTTGGCGGACGTGGGGGCGCCCTCTGGAAGTGAGCTCACTCACGCCGGATCCGCGACTAAGCAATTATTGTCGTCATAGGGGCTTAGTAGTGGTGCCTGCAAAAGTTAGATCAAACAGGCGCCACTGAACAACACCGAAGTGACTCGGCAGCAGTGCAGTGTCCTTCTCCGTGGGTTGCCTCTTACTGACATTGACTGCTCCCTGTGGATGCCGGTGCCGGGCTGTGGCGGGCCGACCGGCTGTGGCTGTGACGGGTGTCGAATTAGCGGCGTGGTGCACTCCCTCTGAGGTGGCGCAGCTAAAAAAAAAAAAAAAAAAAAAAAACCAAACTTGATAAAATGTGAACATTCCCTATTTTTGTTGAATGGCTCTTTTGGTGTGACATGGCGGTTTGAATTCCAAGTCTCCTTATCGTTTTTTGGGGTGGAAGGTTGAGTGTGAATGAGCTATCCATGCAGAGTAAAGCAGCTGTGCAGAACACACTTGACACATGCTGCTTGCTTGACATTGCCCCTCCAGGTGATCTGACTCCTGGCCTGCACAACCTTCTGCCCTTCACTGGCTGCCGCGTTCAGCTTCCCCCATCTTTCACTTAAGATAAACTCATCCATGGGTGGGGTCCTCCCCACTTGAGGGGGGAGGAGGGGAAAAGGGTCTCCCTGATACGGGGAATACAATGTACCCTGTACAGGATGCCATGAGAGATCAAACCAGTCCCGGAGAGGTTTTTCCTCTTATGAGGGGGCAGTGGGGTGAAGGACGAAAGGGGGCAGAGTGTATAAGATGTTCACAGGCCAATCCAACGTGCGAGAAGTGCGTGGGTTCGAGCCTTGCCTTTCCGCCCTTTCTTTCCCCCTTTGAATACAAATCGAACTGAACGTCAAGTCCATCAGATGGGACTATAAGCGATCGGACCCGTGTGCTTTCCTGGCCCCCCGCACACGTTAAAGAACACACAGCAGTTTGGGAAAACGAAAAGAGCAGGGGTTCCCCGCTGCCCTGGCAAAATTGATGTAGATTGAAGATAGCCGCCTGGGATTTCTTACCAAGCCACAAAAATTGTCACTTACTGTTTTCCGTGTGCCATCTTACCGTGGAAATAGAGGACACGTAAAAAACATCGCATGCATCGTATGTGAGAAACTGGAGAATAAATGAGATAAATGAAAATGAGTTGATATTTGAATGGCACGGGAACGACTGAATGACGCCAGTAGGCTGCTCTTCGGGCCCGGGTCTACCTGGGGAAAGGGATCCGTTGTGTGAGTGAGGTAGTGTGTTTTTGTAAAGCACTTAGCGCTTGGTTTGTGAACGAGGATAGGCACTAAAAAAACCCAATATAATAATAAAAATAATGTCTTGACCCTCCGTGTGAGAGGGCCCGGGTTCACAAGTTTCCCAACAACTAGACCTAGGCATCTTCACCTGCCTGATGGGTCAGGAGGCCGGCTTCACAAGTTTCCCAACACTAGACCTAGGCGTCTTCACCTGCCCGATGGGTCAGGTGACCATGAATCCAGAGCGGTGAAAACCAACATTCAGAGGGGCCCAAGAGAGATGTTACCAGTCCTCGACTACCTCCCCATTCCTTGCAGATTCCGATGTGGGGAGCTAAATGGAAACCTTTCTCATGTGTATGTACTGCTGATGGATACCAGTGATGAATAACCTTTCTTTTATGTATTTATCACTGATGGATAAATGGGAATGTATGGAAAGCATGTTGAGAGTTATTAAAAGCCAGCTTATGCTCTTCTTCTTCCTAAAATACTGGTTCACTCAAAAACGAGTAGGTCACCAGCGCGCTATATTATATGATGGGGTGTATAGTGAACATCTACCTGCACAAAGATTGTGTCTTGTATGTAAGATGGATATTGATAATGGGGAAAAGTTGCTTTTGATAAAAATGAAAAAAGAAAGATAAATGAAAACATTTCCTCTTGAGAGGTAGTGATTCTGTAAAATATTAAAACATTATGTCATGATCTTGTGAAATGACCAAAACCTTTTGTCACGAACTAGATGAGAGAAGGTAATGATACACTAATTATACTTTCGCTCATTGTGAAGGTCTATGTGGAAATCTTTGCTCGCTAATGCGAAGGTATATGATTTTGAAGAAAGATAATGTCTCAGCATGTTGAAGTTTTGAGATAGTAATTTTGAAAGAAGTAAAGTGTCTCTTTGTACTGAAACCTTGTTGATTTTTGGCTGTAATAAAGTGTTTTGTTTATGAGAAAAATAGGAAGCCATTATTATCTTGAGTGTGATTCAAAGCTATGGACAGTAGCTGATTGTCAAAGAAGTTCCCAGGATGAGTTTGTCCCTGGTGTTCTTAGGAACTGTTGTCCCTACCTTGGGCCCGGGCCTGTTGTGCGTCCCCATTCTCCAGTGTGCCGGGTGTGCGGAGGCTGTGCATGTCAGTATAGACCCGACAAGCCAGCTGAGCCAGCGCCTCTCTGTGAAAAAGTCATCGCTTCGGTTCGAGACCCTAAGTCTGTTCGCCAGCTGCACCCTACACTGGTCCTGCCTAGTCAGAACCACCGCCTGTGTTGACAACGACCTGCAGCGTCACCGTCGTTCCTGCGCGTCGTGAGACCCTTCGTGTCATCGATCTTGCACGTCGTGAGACCCTTGTTGCTGTGCATAACTGAGTCAGGCCGAGTCACTACCCCTACTGACAGTCGCAGTGTCATCCTTAGTCTTCACCTGTGTCTACCCCTACTTGTAGACTGCACCCCTTATGCCAGACTAGGGACCTGTGTCTACCCCTACTTGTAGACTGCATGCCAGACGAGGGACCCGTGTCTACCCCTACTTGTAGACTGCACCCCCTTATGCCAGACGAGGGACCCATGTCTACCCCTACTTGTAGACTGCACCCCCTTATGCCAGACTAGGGACCTGTGTCTACCCCTACTTGTAGACTGCACCCCCTTATGCCAGACGAGGGACCTGTGTCTACCCCTACTTGTAGACTGCACCCCCTTATGCCAGACTAGGACCTGTGTCTACCCCTACTTGTAGACTGCACCCCCTTAATGCCAGACTAGGGACCTGTGTCTACCCCTACTTGTAGACTGAAAACCCCTTATGCCAGACTAGGGACCTGTGTCTACCCCTACTTGTAGACTGCACCCCCTCATGCCAGACTGGGGACCTGTGTCTACCCCTACTTGTAGACTGCACCCCCTCATGCCAGACTAGGGACCTGTGTCTACCCCTACTTGTAGACTGCACCCCTCATGCCAGACTAGGACCTGTGTCTACCCCTACTTGTAGACTGCCCCCCCTCATGCCAGACTAGGGACCTGTGTCTACCCCTACTTGTAGACTGCACCCCCTCATGCCAGACTAGGGACCTGTGTCTACCCCTACTTGTAGACTGCACCCCCTCATGCCAGACTAGGGACCTGTGTCTACCCCTATTTGTAGACTGCACCCCCTCATGCCAGACTAGGGACCTGTGCTACCCCTACTTGTAGACTGCACCCCCTTATGCCAGACTAGGGACCTGTGTCTACCCCTACTTGTAGACTGCACCCCCTCATGCCAGACTAGGGACCTGTGTCTACCCCTACTTGCAGACTGCACCCATTATGCCAGACTAGGACCTGTGTCTACCCCTACTTGTAGACTGCACCCCCTTATGCCAGACTAGGGACCTGTGTCTACCCCTACTTGTAGACTGCGCCCCCTTATGCTAGACTAGGGACCTGTGTCTACCCCTACTTGTAGACTGCGCCCCCTATGCCAGACTAGGGACCTGTGTCTACCCCTACTTGTAGACTGCACCCCCTATGCCAGACTAGGGACCTGTGTCTACCCCTACTTGTAGACTGCACCCCCCTCATGCCAGACTAGGACCTGTGTCTACCCCTACTTGTAGACTGCACCCCCTTATGCCAGACTAGGGACCTGTGTCTACTCCTACTTGTAGACTGCACCCCCTCATGCCAGACTAGGGACCTGTGTCTACCCCTACTTGTAACTGCACCCCCTTATGCCAGACTAGGGACCTGTGTCTACCCCTACTTGTAGACTGCACCCCCTCATCCCAGACTAGGGACCTGTGTCTACCCCTACTTGTAGACTGCACCCCCTTATGCCAGACTAGGGACCTGTGTCTACCCCTACTTGTAGACTGCACCCCCTCATGCCAGACTAGGGACCTGTGTCTACCCCTACTTGTAGACTGCACCCCCTCATGCCAGACTAGGGACCTGTGTCTACCCCTACTTGTAGACTGCACCCCCTCATGCCAGACTAGGGACCTGTGTCTACCCCTACTTGTAGACTGCACCCCTTATGCCAGACTAGCACCTGTGTCTACCCTACTTGTAGACTGCACCCCCCCACGGCTGTTCAGAGCAAGTTACTTAGTTTTGAGTCGCAGGGAGTTTACAGCTGCAGAGACCAAGCTGTGAATGCAGGTGAGGGAAAGGAATGTTTTCTGCAGGCCGCTCCACACCAGCCAGCTAACCGCACTGTATTCGGCCAACTGAATGTCATCTGTGCACAGCTGGTCTGGCAGCAATGTGTTCGGCAAGGTTGAGCGCCATTACAAATGGGGCTGTAGGTTTGATAATTAGTTATTGTCATGAAAATGTAATATATCTGCACTATTGAGATGACTGAATTGGCGAATTCCCAACAATTCTTTTAATACCAAACTCGACTGGGTGTAATTTTCTTGTAGATAACATAGATGCCGCATGAAAGCTTGTACGCAAGTGGTCAGGCAATATTAGAACAATGACAACAAACACAAATTATGCAAAAATGACGTCATCACTTTCTGGGAAGTTAATTTTCCATAGTTAAGTAGTACACAAGTTTGATACATGCCTCTGCTCAGACTACAGCAACAAAAATATGGATTACAAATGTGTAAAGCCTTGTTTGTTTGCCCTTTCACCAAGTGTCTCAATCAGGACGGAAATATAAAGTTGTGCCCCTCATGCCAGACTAGGGACCTGTGTCTACCCCTACTTGTAGACTGCACCCCCTCATGCCAGACTAGGGACCTGTGTCTACCCCATACTTGTAGACTGCACCCCCTTATGCAGACTAGGGACTGTGTCTACCCCTACTTGTAGACTGCACCCCTCATGCCAGACTAGGGACCTGTGTCTACCCCTGCTTGTAGACTGCACCCCCTCATGCCAGACTAGGACCTGTTCTACCCCTACTTGTAGACTGCACCCCCTCATGCCAGACTAGGGACCTGTTCTACCCCTTAGTAGACTGCACCCCCTTATGCCAACAGGGACCTGTGCGACGTCTCCCTTCATCTGCACTCTTGCATAAGAAAAGTTTCCGTCGCGGACTGTGCAACCAGCCAGACAGTGCCTTTGAGAACCTGTGGGTGTTGTGCGCCACATAGATATACATTATTATTGTACAATCAGTTATTATTGACACTCATAGTTGGGTTGCTCCATGTGATATTCGTGTTTACTGACTTTGTTGATGTTTTTTATGTGTTAAATGCCCAGGCGACATAGAAAAGTAAGAAAAGAATTACATTGTGTTGCCTGTCTATTGCGTGTCTATGTGCGGTTGAGTGGTGTGTATGGCAGGAAAGCGCGAACACGCATCCATATTTCTGGAAGACGTCAGACACACAGACACACATGCCACCAAGCACCCATCCGTAACAACCTGGGGACATATCCTTAAATGACCATTTACTTCTTCTGGTCCCCACGGTTCTAAGGACATATCCTTGATGACCATTTACTTCGACTGGTCCCTACACTTTTGTGTGTACCATTAGTGCTACACAAACAATCTGTATCTGGATACTTAACTAACATACACTTCAAATTACATCTGGGCATTAGAAATTTACTCTTTAAATTATTGGCTTGACCATGGTCAACAAGTGCACCAAAAACAATCATTTTTTCCCCTACTTTACATGGAAGTAACAATGTGGATATGCAAAAAGCACATGGAAATAAATCAATTTGAAATACAAGACACCTCCAAAAACTGCTGTTTCTGTTTTTGCCTTGTACATGTGAGGTACACAATGTCATTGCTCTATCTAAATCCAAAGAGAGCCAGGGTTACCTTAATTACTGACTGTACCACTGACATCTTACAACAGCTCTCCATACACAATTCAGAACAATAAGTTCTAGCACACACAGTCCATTTTGAAGTCAGGCGGAGCTTTCCATGGCCGATGGTGCAGAACAAGTCAGCATAAACCCTGTCAATGTGTGCAATCAGCCAGCTCTGAGAGAAACACACTTTGGTTTGCAATGGTTTAGAGAAACACACTTTGGTTTGTAATGGTTAGAGACAACACACTTTGGTTTGTAATGGTTTAGAGCAACACACTTTGGTTTGTAATGGTATAGAGCAACACACTTTGGTTTGTAATGTTTAGAGAAACACACTTTGGTTTGTAATGGTATAGAGCAACACACTTTGGTTTGTAATGGTTTAGAGAAACACACTTTGGTTTGTAATGGTTTAGAGCAACACACTTTGGTTTGTAATGGTTTAGAGAAACACACTTTGGCTTGTAATGGTTTAGAGCAAATCACAAGACATTCAGCATCAAACGACCGACTTTGGGAACGTTGTGGTCATCAATGTAGATTCTCTCCACACGGTGCATGAACAGACTTTCATCATAGTCCCGTTCACCTAGGAACCATTGTCAATGTTCAATAAAGGGGTGAATGCATTGGTCCTGCACTTCAAAACCACACATCTTATCTTCCATGCTTACAGCAGATTAAGGTACCACAATGAAGTGAACATGTGCACTGCACATTCAGCTGACATCCACATAAATCATCCATGTGCAAGCACATCAATGTACAATAAAGGAGTGAACATGTGCACTGCACTTCAGCTGACATTCACATAAATGATCCATGTGCATAGCACATCAATGTACAATACAGGAGTGAACATGTGCACTGCACTTCAGCTGACATTCACATAAATGATCCATGTGCATAGCACATCAATGTACAATACAGTAGTGAACATGTGCACTGCACTTCAGCTGATATTAATATAAAATCATCCCGTGCATAGCACATCAATGTGCAATAAGGAGTGAACATCTGTACTGCACTTCAGCTGATATTAATATAAATCATCCATGTGCACAGCACATCAATGTACAATAAAGGAATGAACATGTGGACTGCACTTCAGCCGATAATATAAATCATCCATGTGCACAGCACATCAAGTTACAGAAAATGGAGTGAACAGGTGAAGCAGCAACAGTGATGGCCATTGGCCGAGTGCTTTCCTCAAAGCATTTCCCATAAACATATAACATATATTACACAACAAACACATTAGTACACATCATGCATCTACCAAAAGGAAAATAACCTGTATAATCATATCTAATAAGAAAATGTACAGCCAGACATTTTATAATACTTGTTCATGTAAGCGCGCACACACGCACGCACGCACACACACACACACACACACACACACACACACACACACACACACAACACACACGCACACACAGTCTGTTTGCTGCATAACTGAAAGTCACTGGACAGCATGTAGAATCAAAAGGTGATTTCAAAGCGATGCGTTTTCAGGCCAGTTTCATATGATTTGATTTGAGTAAGAATGCAAGGATTGTGAGGCACATGTTCCAGACAGATGGAAGTGATTGCCAGAAGGAATGTTGGATGGAAGTGATTGCCAAAAGGAATGTTGGATGGAAGTGATTGCCAAAGGAATGTTGGATGGAAGTGATTGCCAAAAGGAATGTTGGAAGTGATTGCCAGAAGGAATGTTGGATGGAGTGATTACCAAAAGGAATGTTGGATGGAAGCGATTGCCAAAAGGAATGTTGGATGGAAGTGATTGCCAAAAGGAATGTTGGATGAAAGTGATCACTGAACTCTGTAAGCAAGCAGCTCAGCAGAGACTGTTTCTTCACAGAAGCTGTGAATCAAGTGTCGCGCTATGATTTTTCACAGAAGATACACACTGAATCTCCAGTCTCAAGGAGATGAGGTATAGAACTGTTAATGTTTTTTTGTTGTTGCTGAAGAAATAACAATAGCTTTGACTCTGCCGTCTTTTAAGTGTTCATCCACATTTTAACATCGCCATTCACTGCTGAACTCTCGTAACAGAAGTATCATGATCAGAAAAGTTTGTCTTCTTAATAACAGTTGATCATCTTCAACAAAGACAGTTGCTCCTTTTCGGTCTACACCACGTATCTTCTGCTTCCATTATGTCCCTTGCTATTCCATTCACTAATCTCTCAAGCATTATCTCCCTCAGTGAGTCCCCAATTATTTCTCTTCACTGCACTACAAAAAGCCTCTCTTTCCAGTGTGTCCACAATTAATTCTTTCACTAATCTGTCAAGCATCATCTCCTCCCAGCAAGTCATTAATCATCTCAATTCACTAGCATACATAAAGCACCGTCTCTTTCCAGTACGACCCCGATTCATATCTCAATTCACTAGAATACATTAAAGCATCATCTCTTTCCAGTACGACCATGATTTATATCTCAATTCACTACCATACATAAAGCATCGTCTCTTTCCAGTACGACCCTGATTCATATCTCAATTCACTACATACATAAAGCATGGTCTTTCCAGTATGACCCTGATTTATATCTCAATTCACTACCATACAAAAGCATCGTCTCTTTCCAGTATGACCCTGATTTATATCTCAATTCACTGGAATACATAAAGCATCGTCTCTTTTCCCGTACACTCTGATTTTTTATCTCAATTTCATAAATACAAAAAACATTGTCTCTTCCGTATGACCCTGATTTTATTAATTCCCCCCAA